>CAUYLG010025724.1:0-34162 GCA_963573385.1 Cacajao melanocephalus
TGACATAGTAACACAGGAAGTTCTTATATTAACAAAATAGATACCAAAATAGCAAAGATCTGACATAGTAACACAGGAAGCTCTTATGTTAACCAAATAGATAACAAAATAGCAATAGTGTCTAATCAATTCATATTTGAAAAAATACCAAATATGTACATGAAGGTTGTTACAACTGCTTAAAATGTAGTCATGCAAATAAAGATTAAAGATAAGGGATAAATTTGCATAGTTTAATACTCATTCTTTTTTTCTATATATTTAAGTGCATAATAATTCTGATTCAATAATGGCCCCAGTGTACTCCTCCCACTCAAAACATCTAACTCCTGTCTTGTACTTTTGCCCACCACCTGAAATTCTAAAATGCATTAAAAGCATTACATGAAGTCATCTCTTAAGATGATATATTTAAAATTTAAGTATTTGTGGCATGCCATAGTGTTTTTTCCTGTAATTCCTTGAAAGCAAAATATTAACAAAAGAAAAATAAAAACTCTTGCGTTCCTATTTTAATGCCATAAAGCCATTCTGGAAGGTCATTTGGGAGATATGAAGAGTCTTAGTTTGCCTCCCTCTGATCTAGTAATTGGGAGGGGTCTTTTAAGGACTAAAATGATGTGAATAAATGAAGAGAAAGAGTGAAATGGGAAGAAAAGCAAAAGCAAGCTGTGTAAGGGATAAGGTGGAGAGTGCTGAACAGTGTCTTCAATAAAATGCCTTGAATACAATGATGTAAGCTAGGAAGAGGTGTGGAGTGGGAAGGGAAGAGACAAGAAATTCTCGTTTCTAGTGTTAGTAATTAAGGAGCAGATGTTTGTAGTTTAGCTTTTTTTTTTTCATACTTATTACTACTTATTCAACTTTGAAATTTCCTCAGCTACCATTTTATTCCTGATCCTCACTACCTACGCCTTAGTTATAGCATGCTCTAGCTCATTTCCTGAGCGCCAGAACCTATTTGTTTATTTTTACATAACAATCATAATCATTCTTCCCCTTAAATTTTCCTATTTGTGTTTTACCCACCTCATCGAATCTAAGTTTTTTACTCTAACGTTAAAAAAAAAAAAAAAAAAGTCTCCTTCCCTGCCCACCTTCATCAACGATGTCCCCAAACTTACGTATTAAAACCTCAAGATCAGTCTTTCCCCAGGTCGACCTTTGGACACTCAGAAGCCAGTTCCTGTATGATCTCCCACTTTTCCACTACGGGAGACGTTGATCTCCTAAGTGGAAACCCTGGCCGCTGCCTCCAGTGGGCTCCTGCAAATCATTACAAATCAACCTCTTTCAGGTCTGGCTTAAACTCTCACCGCCTGGAAACTGCTTTCCTGAAGTAACAACCGGCGTGCAGCTCCCCATCCCCCACCCCCAGCAGTGCCTTATTATGCAGTCACCGCTTTTGTTTCGAGTTCCGAGCCACAGTCTATTTACAACGCAACCTCTTTGGGGCCGGGACTGTGCACTCACTTGCTTCCTTTCTGTACCTCTCCTCAGTTCCTAATACCGGCCAAAAACCCTGCTGAAATGCCTAAGAAGTTAACTAGAAGTTCCTTAGCATAATATGGGGGCATGGAAGTGAAAAGGGGGGTCTTCCCTTGCGTCCCTGGTGTCCAGATGGCGAGAAATGGCAATTTGCCCTTCCAAGGTAAGCCGTTTCCTAAACAAGATAAAATTTTAACGATTCTGAAACCTAATGAGTGTGTAACTACTCAATTCTAAGGTACAACACAAACTAGTTTTGCTCCTTGTATCCTGAGAGAAGATTATGAATGAATTAAAAGAAGACAGAACGTGGTAAATTTCATAAACCTCCGAGTGGCTTTTTACGCTTTATGTCGATTTTTAGAATTTCGTAGTACAGTCTTTCATGAATAGAAGAAGATTTAAGGAATTGCAATTGCAGACTAAAAAAATTTATGAGCTTTTTAAATTTTAGGAATCGACTTTTAAGAAATTTCAGAGTTTTACAGACAATGCTGTTATCTAATAACTAAGATTCATTTAACGTTTGTTTGAACACCTACGTGCCTGGCCCCGTGCTAAGGCTGGAGATATTCATAGCCTTCATTTCAGTGGTTAGGAGATGAAGGATTGAGCGGAGGAAGTGGGTAAAGAAACGCTAAAGAGCTTAGCCCTAAACTTTAAGGTGTTGCAACACACTTCTGTTGAACTTTTTAAATGAGAGGAACTCAAACGACCTTAAATTTCTCGCAAATATGAAAGAAAGGAGTTGAGAGAGTAGTGTGGAAAAAAGAACAGCAGATGTAAGATGTGGCCTTAGTAAGTGAATGGAGAGGAAAGTGAGTAGAAGGGACGTTAGGATTCGCCTTTTTTCTTTTCTTCTTCTTTCTTCTTTCTTCTTCTTCTTTTTTTTTTTTTTTTTGAGACAGAGTGTTGATCTGTCGCCAGACGCCAGTTTGGAGTGCAGTGGGGCGATCTCGGCTCACGGCAGCCTCCGGAGTTCAAGCAATGCTGCCCCAGCCTCCCGAATAGCTGGGACTACAGGTGCGCACCATCACACCCAGCTAATTTTTGTATTTTGGTAGAGACGGGGTTTCACTATGTTGGCCAGGATGGTCTCCATCCCTTGACCTCGTGATCCACCCGCCTCGGCCTCCCAAAGTGCTCCCAAAATTACAGGCGTGAGCCACCGCGCCTGGCCTTTTTTCTTTAATTCTAAGAATGAGGGTGGTACCAGGTAAGGAAGGTAAATGCCAGCTGAGTAGATGGTACTAAAGTTGACTTGTTTTTAAAAGACCATTATGTATTTGGTGGTGTGCCAGGGAAACTTGTACCTTGGAGGTGAATTTCCAACATAGGCCTACTGGAAGCTGAAATGGAGCCCCAGGGTTTAGGTATTAATGGAAGCAAAATTGTGAAGAGAGTCAACTTCTCTCCCCTATTAAAAAAATCCACTCCATCTCCACCCTATACTCAGTTTTGCAGGGATCCTCAGGCTGCTGTGTCCAGGGCTTTATTGCAATCTGTCTCTCTTCCCTTCCATGAAAATTTTTCCCATTTTGTTCAGGACAGGCACCCCAACCTTTCATTATCTCTCTTTCTTTCTCTCTTTCTCTCTCTCTTTTTTTAAATGGAGACAGGATTTTGTTACCAGACTGGAGTGCAGTGGTGTGATCATGGCTCACTGCAGCCTTGACCCCTCAGGCTCAAGCAGTCCTCCCACCTCAGCTGCCTGTGTAACTAGGACCACAGGCATGTGACATGACTTCTGGCTAATTGATTTTTTGTAGAGATATGGGTGCGTTGCTGGGTGGGGGAGGGGGATCTCCCTATGTTACCCAGGCTGGTCTCAAACTCTTGGCCTCAAGCAATTCTTGTGCCTCGGCCTCCCAAAGGGCTGGGGTTACAAGCAAGGGCCACCATACCTGTCCACAACCTGTCATTATCTAAGGAGCTCAGTTATGTAGTAATTACTTATATATTATTAGTGTTAGTTTTTTTTTTTTTTCATTTCTCTCTAAGACTATTCCAATGGAACCTCCTGTAGACACCCAGAGTATGGAATTTCTAAAATGACATTTTAAACATTATGACAGATCAGTGTGATAGATATTTTGCTAAGCCAAGGTACTTTCTTTCCAGGGATAAGCTATGGGAGGTGGTGAGAGCAGAATATACACACACGCACGCACATATATAATTAGAACACATTTATCTAGTTATAACAATTTGTCTAGTTATTTGCAATCTTTTCAGGATTTTAAAAATTTCTATCTCATTTGTAGAGTTTGGAAAATGGTATCTGTCCTATCTTCCTCACAAGAATGTTTTAAGGATCAAACGAGGTTTTACCCATGGAAACTGCCTAAACTGTAAGGAGAAAAGTCAGTGTATTTATAATTATTATCTCTCTTAGAGAACAGACTTTTGTTCATATTTACAACCTCTATAGCAATTAATACAGAACCTCACTCAAAATAGGTAAGTAGTATTCCCTTAAATCAAGTTTTTCTTCTGTACTAAAGTAATAGTCAATTCAAGGACACACGCTATAAAGGTTAGAATTAATTCTATTACTCTGAGAAACACGGCAATAATATTTTAGTTTCTCTGTCTCATGTTAGGGAGAAAAAGGATCTGGAAAGGCAGAAGGAGAAAGAGAGAGAAAAGGAATGGCAATAGAGGTGGAAATTTCAACTCTTAAAGTTTTAGTAAACCATGCCAAAAAGATACTAGTAATTTTTCATGAGGGAGAGATTATTGGAGTACCCAAGTTTTATTTTTATACTTTATACATGTTTTTAAACCCATTTTTTTAAAGTAGTAGAATGAGGAAAGTGTAGGTGGATAACTATAGTTGTTTGCATAATTATTTACATCTTGCCAAAGCATTTGGAAATTGAAATCTTGCAGTGTGTCTCCTGGGTTGTAAAAGGCAAGAAAGTTACATAGCAGGCAGCCATCAATAGAGTGTGATATTGCATCATTTAAAGGAAACCACAAACTGTCTATTCAGGACGTATACATACAATAAAAAGAGCTAACAATTCTTCATGTGTAAGAGCTAGGATGATCAACCTGCTTTTCTATGAAATCTTAAGGTTGCTTCTTTTTAGGCCAAGGTACCTTGTGGTAGCAATCATTGATTTAGTCATTGGTAGATAGTGTCTGTAAGCCTCCTTTTTCTTAGCTAATCAGTGATTAACTCCTAGAAAAACCACATTTTTTTTTCTGTCACCCAGCAGTGCTGTGACATGATCTCAGCTCACTGCAGCCTTGACCTCCCAGGCTCCAGCAATCCTCCATCTGTGCCTCCCAAGTAGCTGGGACTACATGTACATGCCACTACACCCAGATAATTTTTGTATTTTTTTTTTTGTAGAGATGGGGTTTTACCATGTTGCCCAGGGTGGTCTTGGACTCTTGAGCTCAAATGGTCCACCTGCCTTGGCCTCCCAAAGTGTTGGGATTACAGGCATGAGCCACTGCACCCAGCCTTGAAAACCACATTTCTGAGGGAGACTCTTTAGGGGAAGGGAAGTTATGTGTAAAGTAGATAATCCCTATCTATTTTATTTTACTTTTGGTTTTGAAATTAGTATTAAAAGAATTAAGCATAATGAATACTTGATATGAATTTCTTGGATTTTTTTTTTTTTTTTGCATTTTAATTTATTTTTTGTTTCTTGGATTTTTTGGGGGGATAGAGTCTCACTCATCCCCCAGGCTGGAGTGTCCAGGGCTTTATTGCAATCTGTCTCTCTTCCCTTCCGTGAGTGCAGAGGCACGATCTCGGCTCACTGCAACCTCTGCCTCCCAGGTTCAAGCAATTCTCCTATCTCACCCTTCTGAATAGTTGAGACTACAGGTACCTGCCACCACACCCAGCTAATTTTTGTATTTTTAGTAGAGATGGGGTTTCACCATGTTGGCCAGGCTGATCTCAAACTCCTGACCTCAGGTGATTCACTTGCCTTGGCCTCCCAAAGTACTGGGATTACAGGCATGACCCACTGTGCCTGCTCCTTGGATGTTTTAAAATGTCCTAAATATGTGGCTCCTAATCTTTAGAAAAATAATGAAGGATAAACCAAGCATTGTAGGGGAGATAAAAAGCTTTAAAAAGTGACTTGTAATGGGATCTTTTTCACAAGTATAAAGTTTTATTTTGTCTATTTGGATGAAAACCCCAAAATGCCACAGGAATGATCACAGAAGGAAATTTACATAAATTCACCATGAAACGCCTATGAAATAATCTCTTCTTAAAAATCAGTGGTAGTATTCAAGGATGACTTAAACATTTATTTGCTTATGTCCATAGCATTGTATTAAATTTAAGACAAAAATGTGGTCTTAAGATTATCGTTAGTCACTAAATTAAACTGTGCAAGACAATTATAATTCTGACTAGCCTCATAGTGAATAATTTTCCCCCTATTGTTTTGTTAAATATCAGCCTACATGTAATTAAGATTAGACTTATTCTCACAAGAGAAGCTACACAGTAGGCCTTTGTTGTGTTGGTGTGATGGGGATGCCAGGAGATAACAAATGTCCTTGGCCCAGTTTTGGGGATCAAAAATGCCCATATTACTAAACTATGGAAGGTCCCAGGGTAAAATGAAAATCTGGGAGGAGATAATTTGGTAAGCTCTTATTAGTGCTAATACCTTAGTACAAATGAACGAGTTAGGTAAGTTTATCATGTTCTGAAGAAAGGTGGAAGTACATTGGTAAATTTTGATTGGGAGGGAGAGAGAAGGGTGAGAAAGGTGTAAGGGAAGTATTCTGCCTGTGGGAGGCCAGATCAAGAGTGGGGCACTCACTGTGTCTTTGGGAAAATAGAGGGATCTGAATAAGGTACAAAACTTTTAATGTGAGACCACCTATGATCAAGAAGTTAAACATTTTATTTTTTGAGACAGTCTCGCTCTGTTACCCAGGCTGGGGTGCAATGGCATGATCTCGGCTCACTGCAACCTCTACCTCCTGGGTTCAAGTGATTCTTCTGCCTCGGCTTCCCAAGTGTAGCTGGGACTACAGGTGCACCCCACCACCCCTGGCTAACTTTTGTATTTTTGGTAGAGATGAGGTTTTGCCATGTTGGCCAGGCTGCTCTTGAACTCCTGGCCTCAAGTAATCCACCCGCCTCAAAGTTAAACATTTTAAATATCTACTGAAAACCTAACAACTTAACAGTTCTCTGGGAGGAATGACTCTGTGATCAATTCTGTGCTTAGGGAAAAGAGCAGCCTTCTTTGAAAATTATCTGAGGTGGAATTGTATGCATTTACACATGTCAAAATATATGTTGCCTCACAGGGCCAACCCTAGGAAAAGCTATACAAATCTGTGGATCACCTTATTCTCTAGACATTTTTTTTTTTAACCCCTTCTCTTTGGCAAAACCAACCATTTGAATTTTTGTTCTGTGCCAAGCAGAAGATTGATTTTATTTTTTAGAGACAGGGTCTTACTCTGTCACCCAGGCTAGAGTGCTGTGGCATGATCATAGCTCACTGCAGCCTTGAACTCCCAGGCTCAAGTGATCCTCCCTCCTCAGCCTCCTGAGTAGCTGGGACTGCAGGCATGTGCCACCACACTCAGCTACAGGCAGGTGATTTAAATGAGTGAATCAGTCTGGGTGTGACTGCGTATACATTGTATAAGTAGTAAGGCCCTGAAAAAACTCATGTAAATGAATTTGTTGATATCAAACTTAATACTTTTTAGATATTTGCTCACATTTTTTTTCCATCGCTGTATGGGTCAAATAAAACACATCTGCAGGATGGATTTTGTGCATTCATCCCTGGTTTGTGAACTGTGGATGAATGGACCAGTGACACAGCTTCTGCTTTGGAAACAGTGGCAAAGACACAGTAATTTTAGCACAGTGTGGAAAATGTTATGAGAGTGATAGGTGTGTTTAAATTCCATGATCCATCGTTACCGTGACTCTCACATACATCAACTCCCTTGTGCCTTTTTCTTGGCAAAACCTCTATCCTCATTAAATCCAACTCTCCCACCTGCTCCAAAGCTTCATCCAAGCAGGCTGATGAGGCTAGAGAGAAAGAACGGTGATGTGATGAGTGATCCCACTTTGAGTGAACCCATCATGCTGCCTGGAAATCTTCCTGTATACCTCTAATTCATGTATTCTTCCATTTTCTTAGATGACTATTTCATACTTTCAAGTCTCTCAACATTTTAACAGTTCGTCACTCAGCCTCACGCTCAGGTGATAGCCTTTCTTCATTTTGAAAAGCGAAGCAAGAGAGCATTTATCTCCACATATACTCACTACTTGCTTCTCTGCCCTTCTACTCAGCCTTCCGTCCTGCTGTTACTATGCGTTAACTGTCCACGCTGCTTCTTCTTTTTCTTTTTCTTTGTTTTGTTTGAGACAGGATCTTACTCTGTCACCCAGGCTGGAGTACAGTGGCTCGATCTCAGCTCACTGCAACTTCCATCTTGAGAGCTCAAGTGATCCTCCCATCTCAGCACCCCAAATAGCTGGGACCACAGGCACCTGTCACCACACCTGGCTAGTTGTTTATTTTGTTGTTGTTGTTGTTGTTGTTGTGAGGCAGTCTTGCTCTGTCACCCAAGCTGGAGTGCAGTGGCACAATCTTGGCTCACTGCAACTTCCGCCTCCTGGGTTCAAGTGATTCTCCTGCCTCAGCCTCTCAAGTAGCTGGTATAGGCACCCACCAGCACACCTGGCTAATTTTTGTAGTTTTAATAGAGAGTTTCACGATGTTGGCCATGCTGGTCTTGAACTCCTGACCTCAGGTGATCCGTCCACCTCAGCCTCCCAAAGTGCTGGGATTACAGGCTACCACTTTTGGTTATACTTCTTTTGAAGGCCAGTTCTCCCACTTTATGCTAGATCCCACATTTTTAACTTATTCAAAGATGTTATTTGAGCAATTTCCTTTTTTCTTCTATATTATCAAATATTTTCTCTCTACTGACTCATTACCAATAGCAAACAAATGTTTACACACACACACACACACACCCCTCTCTTGACCTCACCATCCCTTCCAATTAATTTCTGCATTCTCTGCTTCCCTCTCCTTCCATTCTCTCTTGAATCCTCTCTCATCACAAAAATGCCATCAAAACTACTCCTTTTGAGGTCAGTAATGACCTCCATATTGTAAATCCACAATGTGACAAATGTTTTGACACATCATTATCTCCTCTCAGAAATACTTTCTTCCCTTGGTTTCCAGCATACCACACTCCCCTGATTTTCCCCCTCCCTCTTCTTCTGGGTCTCCTTGGCTAGGTTTCTCAAATCCTAGCCACTGAAAAATTGTTCCTGGTTGTAAGAATGTCTAACTGTCATAACAGAGTTTGGTGTTTAATAGATGTTATGACATTCAGAGATTCTTACAGTGTTAAATTTTTTTTCTCTTCACTATCGCCACTCACAGTGATCAATGAGATGACTGATGACCTCTTCCAGTCTTAGGGTCTTAAATAGCGTCTATGCATAGATCACTGAAACACTTATATTTTCAGTCTGGACATCTCCCAGGAACTCCAGATTCATCTATTCAAAAGCTTACTCTACAATTCCACTTGGATATCTAACCAGTTCCTCAAACTTCACATTCCATACTTAATATCATGAGCTGAATTTTGTCCCCTCAAAATTCACACGTAAAGCCCAAACTCCCAGTACTTCAGGATGTGAGATTTAGAAATATTTGGAGATAGGATCTTCTTTTTTCATTTTTAGATTTTTTAAAAAATTGTACTTTAAGTCCTGGGGTACATGTGCTGATCTTGCAGGATTGTTGCCTGGGTACACACACACCATGGTGGTTTGCTGTCTCCATACCCCCCCCCCACCCCGTCACCTACATCAGCCATTTCTCCTAGTGTTATCCCTCCCCAACCTCCCCACCTCCTGCTGTCTCTCCCCTGGCCCCCCACCCCCAAACATACCCCTGTGTGTGATGTTCCCCTCGTGTCCACGTGTTATCATTGTTCAACACACGCTAATCAGTGAGAACATGATAGGGTCTTTCAAAAAGGCGAGTAAGTTAAAATGAGACCCTTAGGGTGGACCCTAATCCAGTCTGACTGGAGTCCTTCTAAGAGGAGGAAGTTTGGACGTACAAAAAGGGACACCAATGGCTTGTGAGCATGAAGAACAAAGGCCACATGAGGACTCAGTGAGAAGGTGGCCATCTGAAAGCCAAGGAGAGAGGCCCTAGAAGAAACCAAACTTGCTGACACCTCTGTCTTGGACTTCCAGCTTCTAGAACTATGAGAAATAAATTTCTATCGTTTACGCCACCCAGTCTGTGGGACTTTGTTATGGTAGCTCTACTAAACCATTACATATATTTAATGAACAGTCATTGGTATTTCCACCTAAATGTGTTCCTCCTAGAGTCTTCCCCATCTCAGTAAATGGCATCTCCATCCTCAGGCCAAAAATCCCAGCTTTTCCTTTTCACACACTATATTCAAGTAGTCAGCAAATCCTGTTAGCTTTCCTTTCAGAATACACCCAAACTCAATTAATTCCCATCACTTCCAGCTTGGTCCAAGGCACCATATCTCTTATCTGGATTACTGTGATAAGAAGTTATCACAGTAGTAGTAGTATCTCAGCCTCCCGAGTAGCTGGGACTATAGGTACATGCCACTGTGCTTGGCTAAGTTTCTTTCTTTCTTTTTTTTTTTTTTTTTAGGAAGTTATCACAGTAATCCAGGTAAGAGGTATGATGATGTTTCATGCTCATCAGAGGTGCTATGATGCTCTCCCTCTCTTGGCCTTGGAAACCATCTATCAACATTCTGTTTGCAACACAGCAGGCATTTTGATGTCACTCCTCCCCTTCAAATCCTCTAAAAGCTTCTTATCTCAAAGCCTTTACAGTGGCCTACAAGGGCCCACATGACTTGGCATTGCTGTATTTCCTATTTCATTTCTTTTCCTTTTTTTAAAGAGACAGGATCTCACTCTGATACCTAGGCTGGAGTGCAGTGGCATGATCATAGCTCACTGCAGCCTTGAGCTCCTGCGCTCAAATGATCCTTCTGCCTCCGCCTTCTAAGTAGCTGGGAATACAAGCGTGTACCACCACACTCAGCTAAATGTTAAATTTTTTGTAGAAATGGGATCTCCCAGTGTTGTTCAAGCTGGTCTCAAACTCCTAGCCTCAAGCAGTCCTTCCACTTCGGCCTCCTGAAGTGCTGAGATCACAGGCATGAGCCGCTGTGCCTGTGCTCAGCCACAAGTATTTGTTGAGCATATTCTATTTGCCTAATTATGTTATCTAACGCTTTTTAAGGTTCAACAGATGCATTTAGGATTACAATCCTCTACAAGTACCATTTATGTAAAAACAACTTATTAAAAATGTTACAGAGCCATGGTTGAATTTGAATGTGCATATTTTTCTTTCTTCAAATTATTTTTATCCTAAGTGAATTAATTCAAGAACAAAATAGAATACTGCATATTCTCACTTATAAACGGGGGCTAAACACCAGGTACTCATTCACATAAAGATGGGAACAGTAAGGCCAGGCACAGTGGCTTATGCCTGTAATTCCAGCACTTTGGGAGACTGAGGTGAGTGCATCACCTGAAGTCAGGAGTTCGAGACCAGCCTGACCAAAATGGTGAAACCCTGTCTCTACTAAAAATACAAAAATTAGCCTGGCTGTGGTGGTGTGCCTCTATAATCCCAGCTGCTCAGGAAGCTGAAGTGAGAGAATTTCTTGAACCTGGGAGGCAGAGGTTGCAGTATGCCGGGATCATGCCACTGCACTCCAGCCTGGGTGACAGAAGGAGACCCTGTTTCAAAAAAATAAAGGCAATAGTAGACATGGGGACTACTAGATGGGGGAGGGTGTGAGGGGACCAAGGACTGAAAACTTAATTCTTGGGGACTATGCTTAGTACCTGGGTGATGGGATCATTTGTACCCCAAACCTCAGTATCATGCAATATACACTGGTAACAATCCTGTACATGCACCCCCTGAATCTAAAATAAAAGTTAAACAACAACAAAAGAAATCATAAGTGAAAAGCTCAGAGCCATGAATGTGAGAGGACATCAATATATAAATCACAAACAGAGGAATCAAAGACTGTCAAAAAAGAGCTTCCATGGGCCAAAGCGTGGACATTTCTAAGTTACACAAATAAATACAGATAATAGAGCAAAGTAAAAAAGCTTCCTAATTCACATGAAAAAATTGGGTGTACATTTCATTAATTTTTATTTTTATTTTTGAGATGGAGTCTTGCTCTGTCGCCCAGGCTGGAGTGCAATGGCACGATCTAGGCTCATTGCAACCTCTGTCTCCCATGTTCAAACAATTCTCCCTGCCTCAGCCTCCTGAGTAGCCGAGATTAGAGGCGCCAGCCACCACGCCCAGCTAATTTTTGTATTTTTTAGTAGAGATGGGGCTTTGCCATGCTGGCCAAGCTGGTCTTGAACTCCTGACCTCAGGTGAGCCACCCCCCTCGGCCTCCCAAAGTGCTGGGATTACAGGCATGAGGCACCACACCTGGCCTAATTTAAAAGGCCAAATACAGCTACTAGAAAAGTAAGTTATATACCAATTTGCTTGACAATAATGATATCAAAATTTAAAATAAAGTACTGGCAAATTATATATATAATTGAATATATATGTTAAGAATATCAAAAATACATATTTAAAGATTTCAAAGACAATTTGGCATGTTCATGGATGTATTACACAGGGTAGAGACTTAACACATGAATGCAGATTCATCTTGATTCTGGTTGATTTCTTTGCTAAGTCTGTGGATATGGTGCAATTAGAGATGATTTACATTTTAGTCTTGAATCAATGGGGTTTTTTTTAACAAGCTAAAATCTAAGTCAATTTTCTGACTAGTGGGAATACCCTGATTTTTTATGTCTTTCTGATGTCTTAGTGTTTTTGTCTTTATCAGGGGTGCTAGATGAAGTGGGGAAAATTAGAATTTCTTGCTGGAGGAATGGAGAGAGGAAGAATGAGAGGATATTTCAAAATAGTGGATTTGCATATGGCTCTCCTATTTACTCGCTGTGTAACCTTATACATGTCATTTAACCTTTATGACTCTCAATTTCTTTATCTTAATATGAAAATTATAGGCCAGTCATGGTGGCTTAGGCCTGTAATCCCAGCACCTTGGGAGGCCAAGGCAGGCAGATTACTTGATGTTAGGATTTTGAGACCAGCCTGACCAACATAGCGAAACCCTGTCTCTACTAAAATACAAAAATACAAAAATTAGCTGGGCTTGGTGGTTCATGCCTGTAATCCCGGTTACTCGGGAGGCCGGGGTGGGAGAACTGCTTGAACCTGAAGGTGGAGGTTGCAGTGAGCTGAGATGCGCTACTGCAGTTCAGCCTGGGAGACTCAACTGACTCTGCAGATTCACAACGTTGTGAGGATTCTGTGAAAGCTTTTGTAAACTATGAATGCTCCATGAATTTGAGGTATATTTTTAAGTTGAAAAGGCAAATAAATGATGTTGCTACTGAATTTACAATTTATACTGACACCAATAAAAATCAAATGTGAATTACACCGGGCGCGGTGGCTCACACCTGTAATCCCAGCACTTTGGGAAGCCAAGGCAGGCAAATCATTTGAGGTTAGGGGTTGGAGATCAGCCTGGCCAACATGGTGAAACCCTGTCTCTACTAAAAATTCAAAAAAATTAGCCGGGCATGGTGGTGGGCTCCTGTAATCTCCGCTACTGGGAGGCTGAGGCAGGAAAATTGCTTGAACCCAGGAGGCGGAGGTTGCAGTGAGCTGAGATCACACCACTGCACTCCAGCCTGGGCGACTGAACGAGACTCTGCAGACTCAAAAAACAAAAACAAAAACAAACAAACAAAAGATGTGAAGTATGTTCAGACAATAAGAGACTTTTAAAAAATGTGAATTACGTTTTAAGCACTACTTGTTACAATGTGTAAGAGATATTTGACACCATTTTAATGTGATAATGGTACTCGATAAATAGAGGTGCTACTGGTACTGAATTAAGACTAATGGCTGTCTTAAAACATGACATACTTTGTTGCTAAGCTCTTCCTCTTCCTCTTCTCCCCGCCCCACCCGCAGACATCACCTTCAAGCAGGTCCTCTTCCTCTTCTGTGTTCTCTTCCTGTTCACTGGCCCCTTACCTTCTGCTTTCAAGCATACATATATATCCATATCTTGAAAGAAATTGCTTGGCCAATTGCTTCCTGTCTCAACCACATTATTTCTCTTCTTCCTTACATCATCAATGAGAAAACTTATCAGCAGATTTCAGTGGTATAGCAGTAATCTGGTGGGCATACCGAGTTTCATCAGTCACTAAAAATCTCTTGCATTCTCTTTCAACCTCCAATCTACTTAGAGATGTAGCTTGCTTCTGCTGCCCATTTCGCTTACCAGTTTGTTTTAAGTATCAGTGTGCTCTGTAGAAATCACGACAGTAAAATACATCCTCAATTGTTTTACAAGTTGTCAACCACTAAAGGAACATTTTTCTTGTTTGTGACTGACAGCCATGGCAATAAGACGGTCTCAGTTGTATTTTTCTCAATCCTGTAAGTTTCTATAAGCGAGAATTTTAATAAGCCCAGAAACATACATTTCTCTTTCTTTCTCTCCCCCTCTTTTTTTTTTTTTTTTTTAAAAAGACAGAATCACTCTGTCACCCAGGCTGGATTGCAGTGATGCAGTCTCAGCTCACTGCAACCTCTGCCTCCTGGGTTCAACCTTTTCTCCTGCCTCAGCCTCCTAAGTAGCTGGGACTGCAGGAGTGTGCCATCACGTCTGGCTCTTTTTTTTTTTTTTTTTTTTTGAGATAGAGTCTTGCTCTGTCACTCAGGCTGGAGTGCAGTGGCATGATCTCAGTTCACTGCAACCTCTGCCTCCCAGGTTCAAGCAATTCTCCTGCCTCAGCCTCCTGAGTAGCTGGGATTACAGGTGCACACCACCATGCCCAGCTAATTTTTTGTATTTTTAGTAGAGATGGGGTTTCACCACGTTGAGATGGCCAAGCTGGTTTTGAACTCTTGATCTCAAGTGATCTGCCCGTCTCAGCCTCCAAAGTGCTAGGATTACGGGCATGAGCCACTGTGCCTGGCCTCATTTTTTGTATTTTTAGTAGAGACAGGGTTTCACCACGTTGGCCAGGCTGGTCTCCAACTCCTGACCTCAAGTGATCTGCCTGCCTTGGCCTCCCATAGTGCTGGGATTACAGGCGTGAGCCACCGTGCCCAGCCTTTCTCTGATATTTTAAAATCATGACTCTACAATAGTTAATAGTGAATACAAAATGTTGAAAACCCCCAGCTTATACCTGCTGCCTCTATTTTCTTTACGGTTGTTTCTTCCTTAGCTGCTTACGTTGAGGCTTCCCCGCTTACTGCTTTGGAAATGTTCTCTTGAAGTAATGCCACCAACAATTCCTTTCTTGTCAAATTCAAATTCAATTCCTTTCTTGCCACTGATTTTACTTCACTATTCGCCACTGTTGATCATGCTTTTCTTCTTGAAACATTCTCTTCATTTTCACTGTCAGAACATACATCATTCTCAATGCATCAGGACAGAATGAGAACAGTGGCTGCTGCTGCTCCTACTACAATTATTACGGCTTTTACTTCATAGTTAGCTTTTATTCACTGCTTACTGTAATTTCCACAGCAACCCTAAAGAGACTGATACTGTTATCCCCATTTTACAGTTGAGGAAACATGCTCAAGGTTTAATCAACTGGCTCAAATTCACACACCAGAACAGAATCTGCTCTGGGAAGTGTTAGATTTTGCAATGGAAAAGAAAAAGCTTTTTTCCAACTGGATCACAGCATGCTTTGTGGTTTATATTTAGATTAAGTAGAGTTTGTTTTATTACATTTATCTGTAGTTTTGGGAGGTGCTGTACATTTGGAAAGATACCATTTCAAGTAATTTTCCTACTTAGGCCGTCCATTTACAATTATCTGGTCACCTTTGAATCACTTTCACCAAAATTGGAGAAGGTGGCTAAAAAGCAAGCTGTGACATGCCACTGATTTTTTTTTCTTTTTTTGTCCTTTTCAAGTTAACTGGCTCCTGTAAGAATGGCAATGCAACCTTGGATTTATTCAGAGAATGCTCTAACCACATACACTACATCAAAAAGTATAGTCATCAGAATTTGACAGATGATAGTATAGATTTCAAATTAAACTATATATTATAAATTGTTCAATTTTTGGCAGAGCGGATCTTATTGAAGCCACTGTAGTGATAAGGCAGGATTTAGTGACATACTTCAGTGACATACATACTTTGTTTTCTTGAGCAAATGTGTAACAATAGTGTGATCTAGCTACAAAGTAGTTCCTTATGATTTTCGTTGGCATGTCAGTACTAACAATCAGGATTTCAAGAGTTTTAGATTTCATCTGAAATTAGTGGTTCAACTACAATAATAAATGGTTTTCATGGTTGTCAGCCTTCATGAATATAATATTAAATGTCTTGAATATGTTATACCACTACTTTGTTTTTTAACTGATGGATCTGAAAACCCATAAAGACTAGATATCTGTCGTACAAACAGCAAACGTGTAGTCTTGGATTTGATCATTTAAGGTACTTTTTTTTTTTTTTTTCACAGCCATTTGGCTTTATTCTTGTAATAGGTTATTGACACTTGTCTTTTTTTTTTCTTTTTTTTTGAGACGGAGTCTCACTCTGTAGCCGAGACTGGAGTGGAGATCTTGGCTCACTGCAACCTCCGCCTCCCAGGTCCCAATTCAAGCAATTCTCCTGCCTCAGCTGCCTGAGTAGCTGGGATTACAGTCACATGCCACCATGCCCAGCCAATTTTTGTATTTTTAGTAGAGGCGGCATTTCACCATGTTGACCAGGCTGGTCTCAAACTCCTGACCTCCCGATCCACTGGCCTCGGCCTCCCAAAGTGCTGGGATTACAGGCATGAGACACCACGCCCAGTCCGACACTTGTCTTTGATTTATCTACCAAAATGCCTTTAGTCATTTCATAAATGAATCAATGGAGGGAAGAGAGAATTATGAGTTATCTCAAAGATATATTAAGGGCATTATTCTAATATAAATGGAATGAGGAAAGGAGGAATTATGCATTAGTAATGATGTTCATTGCAGAGCAATTTCTACCTCCCAAAGGATTTTCATATAAATCCTCTTTCTTCATACTTAGCATTATATAGCTGCTAAGGAAATTAAAGTATGCAGTGACTTGTCTGAAACCACACAGCAAGCATCAGATCTGGAATTAGAAAGCAAGTCTTCTCATGACCAGCTATTGTTCTTTTACAGTATACCTTATAGATGCCATGGAAGTGCCTTTTTTGAGGGATAGTTATTTCAACTTCTTCCAGGCAATTTATCTACTTGTGAAAATAATGTGTTTAAACATGACTGACTAAATGAGTATCCTCATTTACTCGATTTGATGTGAAATGCATTGGTGGTCACATATTAATTTCTTCTCTATACTCAGAGATACAGGAAGTGTCCTGGTAAGCACCGGCACCCAAAACAAAATAAAAGCTTTAGTCTGAATTTTGCAGCTGAGACAGATGCAGTTGGGGTGAAATGACTGAGCCATGGTGGGTTATGTAGCTTTCTGATACCAAAGCAAAGCTGTTTCCTCCAGGGTATGGTGACTCAGTAACCTCCTCCTGTTATTAGAAATTTCTCCATTAGGGCAAATCAAAATTTGCCTCATTGTGACCTTTACCATCTGGGCCTATGTTTGCCCTCCAAAGCTGCATTGAATAAACAGCTTTCTCCATGTCTCCCCTGCATGTGTCTTACGCAGCTTATGGTCAGAAGTGGACTTGGTTTCTGAGGAAACATCACCAACCAAGAATCTTTTTGTTTTTCCAGATTTAGGGTTTTGCTTTGTCACCAGGCTGGAGTGCAGTGGTACCATCAAAGCTTACTGCAGCCTCACACTTCTGGGCTCAAGAGATCTTTCCACCTCGCCTCCTGAGTGGCTGGGACTACACGGGAGCCCCACCATGCCCTGCTATTATGTCTTTAATTTTTGTAGAGATGGAGTCTTGCTATATTGCCCTGGCTGATCTTGAACTACTGCCTCAAGCGATCCTCCCTCCCCAGCCTCCCAAGTGCTGGGAGTACAGGTGTGAGCCAACCCACCCAGCTGTCCAGGGACTTCGAAACAAAGCTTATTTTTGTTTTAATGAAAAGAACTAAAGATTACATTAAGTAATCTAAAGACAAAGCATATAATAGCCTCAAGAAGTACCTAATAAGCACACATATACATAACATATTTTGCTATGGGGTAGAACCATGTTTTTATATATATTCAGGAAAGCATTATTCTTCTGAAACATTTAACACACATGTTAAGAGATATGAAGAAATTTGAGTATTTTCTGGAATGTAACACCATCTCCACATCATGAAACCCTACAATATTCCCACTACTGAGTTTAATACCAGAAGTACAAAGCTTTTCATACTATAAAGGTGGGATCAAATATAAAAGACTTGAAATAAATTCACTTTGATGGTTTCATTACTTTTACACTACATGTGCTTATGAAACAATGATCTATTGTTTAGTGTTGAATCATAGAATAGATTTCTAACAGTATGAAAGAACTCGTGATTCATTCACATCTCCTAAAAAAGATTCAATTCTTATTTCTGGAGAGGGCACCAAGAAACAATTAGGGGGTGTCCGGGCGTGATGGCTCACGCCTGTAATCCCAGGACTTTGGAAGGTCGAGGCAGGCAGATCACCTGAGGTCAGGAGTTCAAGACCAGCCTGACCAACATGGAGAAACCCCGTCTCTACTAAAAACACAAAAGTAGCTGGGCATGGTGGTGCATGCCTGTAATCCCAGCTACCAAGGAGGCTGAGGCAGGAAAATTGATTGAACCCAGGAGGTGGAGGTTGTGGTGAGCCAAGATTGCACCAGTGCACTCCAGCCTGGGCAACAAGAGCAAAACTATGTTTCAAAAAAAAAAAAAAAATTAGGGGGTATTACCTATAAGTAAAGTGTGCTTCAATTTTAGGAAATATTTTCATTATTAGAGCTGCCCAGTAGTACACTGATTTTGTCTTCTCTCAGTTACTTGTTTAAGTTTCACTGGATTCTAAGTTTCTTTAGAAAAAATACTATGTGGCTCATGCCTGAAATCGCAGCACTTTGGGAGGTTGAGGTGAGCAAATCATGAGGTCAGGAGTTCGAGACCAGCCTGGCCAACACTCTACTAAAAATACAAAAATTAGCCGGGCGTGGTGGTGTGCACCTGTAATCTCAGCTACTGGAGAGGCTGAGGCAGGAGAATCACTTGAACCTGGGAGGCAGAGGTTGCAGTGAGTCTATATTGTGCCATTGTACTCCAGTCTGGGCAATAGAGTGAGTCTTCATCTCAATTAAAAAAAAAAAAAAGCCATGTCATTTACTTTTTTTTTTTTTTTTTTTTTTAAAGAGACAGAGTTTTGCTTTGTTACCCAGACTGGAATGTATTGGTGTGATCATAGATCATAGCTCACTGCAGTCTTGACTTCCTGAGCTCAAGCAATTCTCCTGCCGCAGCTTCCCAAGTAGTTGAAACTACTGGCATGTGCCACTATTTATACCCAGCAAATTAATTTTTTTTTTTTTTTGGTAGAGAAAGGGATCTCACTATATTGCCTAAGCTGCTTTCAAACTCCTGGACTCAAGTGATCTTCCTGCCTCAGCCTTCCAAAGCTGGGATTACAGGCATGAGACACTGTACCAGTTCTTTTTTAAAAAATAAATTTTATTGTGTATATTTGAGGTTTATTTAATCTTCAACATTCAACTTGATATTTAAGGTTTAAAACATGATATTATGAGATACACTTAGATAGTAAAATGGTTATTATAGTGAAGCAGATCAACATACCTTTTTTTTTTTTTTTTTTTGAGATGGAGTCTCACTCTGATACCCAGGCTGGAGTGCAGTGGTGTGCTCTTGGCTCATTGCAACCTCTGCCTCCCAGGTTCAAGTGATTCTCCTGCCTCAGCCTCCTGGGTAGCTGGGACTACAGGCACATACCACCATGCCTGGTTAATTTTTATATTTTTAGTAGAGACGGGGTTTCACCATATTGATCAGGCTGCCCTTGAACTCCTGACCTTGTGATCTGCCTGCCTTGGCCTCCCAAAGTACTAGGATTACAGATGTGAGCCACCGCACCAGAGGAGACAGAGTCTTGCTCCATCACCCAGGCTGGAGTGCAGTGTCACAATCACAGCTTACCATAGCCTCTGACTCCTAGGCTTAAGTGATCCTCCTGCCTCAGCCCTCCGAGTAGCTGGGACTACAGGCACATACCATTGTGACCCACTAATTTTTACATTTTTTGTAGAGATAGGTTCTCCCTGTATTGCTGAGGCTGTTCCCAAACTCCTGGCCTCAAGTGATCCTCCCTCTTTGGCCTCCCAAAATGCTGACCTCCCAACGTGCCTGGCCAATTTCTCGATTATCCAGATTAAAGTTTCATTTGTCATATACCTAGTATGTGGACAAATGGGAAATTATATTTGTGAAGCTGCATATCATCTGTATAGTTTAAAAATGTTGAGGCCTGGGTGCGGTGGCTCACCCCTGTAATCCCAGCACTTTGGGAGGCTGAGGTGGGTGGATCACTTGAGGTCAGGAGTTTGAGACCAGTCTGGCAAACATGGTAAAACCACCATCTCTACTAAAAATACAAAAATTAGCTGGGCATGGTGGCATGCGCCTGTGGTTCCAGCTACTCAGGAGGCTGAGGTAGGAGAACTGCTTGAACCCAGGAGGTGGGAGTTGCAGTGAGTTGACATTGTGCCACTGCACTCTAGCCTGGGTGACAGATTGAGACTCTGTCTCAAAGAAGTAAAAAAAAAATTGAAGGAAGTGCTTGTAGGAAGAAGCTCCATCTCCAAATAATCACTCTCAGCATCCAGGGGAGGGATTCTGTAGGGCTGGGTTGTGGAGTTCAACTGAGTCCGGGACCTTGGATATTGGTGAGAAAGGAGAAAGAGCCCTTAGTCCTCAGAGTAAGCCCATGAAGGACACCCTATTACTCTCATTTAGAGATGAAAATTGGGATACAGAGAGATCAAGTGACTGATTTCAGGTTATGTAGCTAGGAGGTGGCAATGCCGGGATTTGAATCCAGGAAGTCTGACTGCAGAGGTTGCCATGTATATTTCCACTCTGTTTCAGGGTCTTAGCATGTACATACACAGAGACCTGGGAGGTTTTCTGTCGGAGGCTACTTCAGCTATGCCACACACAAAACGTGGCGGCTTCTAGCTTATTTTAACTTTCAAAAATGTATATAAATAGGACTTGAGATACTCTGACAAGATGCCTCCAGCTTTGTTCTTTTTGCTTACCATTGTTTTGGCTATGTGGGCTCTCTTTTTAAATATGAAAAGATAATAAGGAATTGCTTGAGGTGGACAAGTTTGTAATTATATGCTTCTGTAATCAAATTTTATTTTAATTTAATAAACAACCTAAAAATCTGTTGTTGTTAGTTGTTTTTACAAGAAAATTCCATACTGTAAAATTTTGTTTTGTAAAAAAATTAATAAAAAAAATCCAGCATATAGGTTAAGAGCAAACACTCTGAAACCAGACCACTTGATTTGAAAACTTGGCTCTGCTATTTGTCAACGTTTATGACCTTGGGTTCAAGTTAGTGAATTTGTCTGCTTGTATTTCCTAATTCTCTTTATGGGACTACTACTCAAATCTAGGTTATCAAGTTGTTATAAAGTTTAAATATTTAACTATGTGATATATTTATTGAATAATTAACTCCCAGTTCATGCCTTTATATATTTTCTATAGATCTAAATGGCTTGGCAAAGTTTTGATTATAAGCACACTGAAAAATTCACTGGTGATTGCTACAGAATTCACGTAGCTGGCATTTCTTTACTATATCCTTATATCTTGAGTTGTTATTTTATTTAAAATTCACATCTTTTAGATTTAGGATGGATTTATTCTACTGATAATATTATATGTAAAAAATCCACCTTATTTTAATGGTTTTATGAAGCAAATATAAATAGTAATCTTTATTGCTAATATTCAAGGTCAAAAATATAAACACATTAGTAGTCGTGGTTTATTTACCACATTGATATTAATAATCCTAGAATCTGATAAGAACATATACATATTCAGCATTCTGTTAGGTACAATTACTTACACTATTTAAAACACTGTAATTTAGACCATATTTCTCTTGTGTCTGACTCTTTGCCTGAAAACAAATTAATCTGGTTAATTGTGTAAAACGCTACTCTCAAGAAGAAATACGCCTTCAGTATCAGTAGGCTTGCAACTACAAATATGTGGTTAGTTACCATACTGTATTCTGACATTCAGACACATCACACCTTTCCAGTGGCATGCTTTATTTTAATCACACAGCAACTTAAGTTATTTAGACTTGCGTTTCTTCTGTGTGTGATAAGTACACGTCTAGTCTATGACAGCCAGCAGTGATCATCACCTTCTGGTAATGAGAAACTGTGTAGTCCTTTCTTCTGAATTAGGACTGAAACCAACAGAATATAGCATAAATGATAAGTCCCTTACAAGATTGGGCTAAAAAATCTTGTGACTTCTGTCTTACAAGGTAACACTACTTTCTCAGCTTAGAGCTTTGATGGAAGTGGTCACATGTAAGATATCATGGTATAAGAAGCTGAGAGTGGCCTCTACTCAGCAAAAGCCAATCTAGAACTTAGGCCAAGCAGCCTGCAGACTCGAAGACTGCCATCAAGCACTGAGTGATCTTAGAAGGGGATCCTTCCTGGTTTGAGTCTTTGGATGAGGCTATGGACCCTGGGCTAACACTTAGACTGCAGCCACATGAGACTGCGAAACAGAGAACCCAGCTAAGGAAGACTCAGCTCCTCATTCACGGAAACTGAGATAATTAATGTCTTAAATTACACCAGGAAGTTTTGGGGTACTTTGTAACACAGCGATAGCTAAAAATGTAGTATGCCCCGTAAGAATAATAATATTGAAAGGGAAATTTTCCTTGACCCCCTCGTGGGCCTCATGACAGAGCTTCCTTGCTTACTCAGCCCACAGCTCTCAGCCCCTTGCTGGAAGGGAAACACGCAGGTGAGCAGGTGCAGGGCCGGAGGAAGTACTTTTGGACACCACCAGGAGAAAAATTCTGTGCAGCCCTGCTGCAGTGTCTAGGGGATTTCCTATCACTCCTGAAGCCCCGACCGTGGGGAGATTCACCATGTTCTCTTTTTGCCTTGGCATCCACGGATGGCTTAAGTGTTAACAGCTCAGTGGGGGGGTCAATGTGACAGCCTTTTGCATCTGCACAGCATCCAGGAGGAATGAGGCCAGAGGGTGGTGAATACAGAAATTTTATTATTGATGAAAGTGCCTCTCTGTGGGAAGGGGAGCTGGAAAGGAGAAGCAGAAGGAAGGTGATTTTCTCCTGGAGTCTGGCTGTGCCCCACTGGACTCTACTCCTAAGTTCCACGGTCAGGCCATTTCTCTGAAGTCAAGCTGCTTCTCTTCAGCATCCAGCTGCTGCTTTTCTCTCCTTCCCTGCTCTCTGCCAGTGGAGCCTGGGGTTTTTATGGGTACAGGATGGAGGACGGGGTGGGCTAGGATTGGTTTTGGAAAAGCAGCATTCAAGTAGGAAAACTAGGATGTAAAGTTCTCCCATTGGGCCACGGTTCCAAGCTTGGAGGTAAGGCCCCCACCAGGGACCTCACCCTTTTCTGCCTAGAGTTTTTCTGCCTCCCGTCTCTATCAGTATCTTTCACTGTTTAAAATCAAACAATTTTGTTACTATTAAATGGCATATTGTAATTTCATCATTACAAATTCAATTCCAATTATAAAAGATCAATATTGATTATACTATATATGTGAGAGAAAATAAAACATTTTCAATACATTGAAGTTTATTATAACGTCCTATACATCAAATGAATAGATCTATGTATATTTTGGACAATTTTTTATTTTAAAGAATAATTTGGATTAGGCTTCTTAAAATAACGGGCTAAAGGATGTTTTTACTGAAGACATATGGTAATTTTCCTGGTATTTTACATCTAGGAAGCAAAAACAATTATGTTGTTCCAAGGTTTTCTCCTAGTCATATTTCTCAAATGTAATTATCTAATCAGTACCACATATGAATATTTTTATGCATAACAACAATTTGTTCATGACCTCGTTAGATAGTCATCAGAACAACAGCACTACTTTGATTTTCTAACTGCTCCTTCTTGTTGAATATCTCTGCCTCTTCCATGGAGGTAACCACTATTTTAAATATTATGGTTATAGCTTTTTTACTTTAAAGAGTTTGCCAATTATGGCTGTATTCCTAAAATATATTTTTCTTGAAGAATATGCAATAAATAACAAAATGTTAATGTGACCGTCCCAGACAAATTGGCTAGATGGAATATCAGTAAAACATACTCTTAAGCATCATTGCTAAAATAAAACTGTATACTTTTTATCAAAATTTCAGAATAGACATAATTCAATCTCCTGCGTCTAAGGGGTCAAGGGACAACTGTTCGCTGTGATTTATTGTACTGAAGTTTCAAGAAAATGTTTCTTCTACTGTGGCGGCTGTATAAACTTACATATAAAGTTTTTAAACGTTATGTGTTATATGAGTTCAAAAAATACAGAGGTCTGTGCTCTCTTGGATATATTAAATTCCACTTCAGGGATGTGGTATTGGGAAACAATGCAGACAGTAGTGTAACCTGGAGAAATAGCTTTTTTTTTTCTTTTCTTTCTTTCTTTCTTTTTTTTTTTTACAAAATATCTAGATAATGAAATAATCTGTACAATAAACCCTCATGACATAAGTTTACCTATGTAACAAACCTGGACATGCACCCCTTAACTTAAAAAAAAATTCTCTCTCTCTCTTTCCATATATGTGTGTGTGTGTGTGTGTGTGTGTGTGTGTGTGTGAGAGTTATTCTGTTATAAAACATTTTCAATGACTAAGAGTTGTTCATTTTGTTTAACACATGATTGAAAAATTTAGTGACCGACAATAAATGTTTTTAGATCCAGGTTGTAGTTCTGACTATGTTTCTTTGGGTCATTATTTGATTTTCTCCAAGGCAGAGGAAAGAGCATGGGATGAGACAAAGTTGTGAAGAAGCTGTTAAAGGAACATGGATTTTTTAAGTACCTCAGAGAAGCCCTGTTACATAAGAACACAGCGAATGAAGGAGGCTTGGGGTGGATGGGGCTGGGGAGGTAGGCAGTAGTAAAACATTTGGAGCCTTGTATAGATAAGAAATATGACAACTGTGTGCTATAAGTATCCATTAAGGTGTTATAAGTACTATTGTATATTCACAAAACCAAATCAGTGAAGTTGTGTCTAGACGGTAATAAATCACTAGGAAAAAATAATATTAAGAAAACAGAATAATGATAATAGAAAATTCATTGGCTATCCCAATTATTATGCTCATTTATATCATTGATTTAACTAAATTAAATCAATTTCATTATGATTACATTATACTTACATATAATAGTCTTTATCATTATAATTACAATCACAAAATAACATACTTTTTAAAATTATACATGAAATAATAATGATAATATTTATCCTTAGTAATCTAGAGGAAAATAGCAAGTACCTAGAAAAAAGTATTTGATGGTAAATGTTGACAAAAGGAGAGAGACTGAGAATTTTAGTCTTATTTCACAGTAGAGTGTTAATAGATAATATTTAGTTTTTTAAATTTAAGAAATAGACTATTTCTAGGAAAACCGAAGACTATTAAAATTATATTTTTGTTTCTTCTTTATTGTATCTTAAAGTGTATTGTATATCTTTATGTTGCTGCTGTGTCAAAATGCAATTTTTAAATTGATTGCATTAAGATACAGAATTAATGTAATCTCTTGTCCTAATATTGCATATTTCCTTATTCTTAAGAATGCTTTTTAAAGTCTGTACTTTATATTTGATTTATAGCAAATTATATATTTGTAACTTCATGAGATGTTCACTTTAAGGTGATTAATGATGTATTATGAATATATTTCAGCTATCTTGTGTATTCCATTAGCCGCATTTTATACTTATTTATTATATTGTTATTGCTATTAGGATTTCTCATATTATTTTGTCCTCTTTATTAGTTTGAAAATAACACCACCTATTTAACTGTCACCCTTGGATATTTGTTATATTAAGATAATACTAAGATATTATAATATGAATCACTAACTCTCATCTCCATAAAAACGGGTACCTTGGAATGCTGTAATTTTTCTCCCTTCTCTCAGCTTATATGCCAATAAAACAGGTTGATTTTTTTCTAAGCTTTATTTAGATAAATTATGTCATTCAGTGTTCCATAGAAAAGTCTGTAGTTTTTGAAGGTTAATTTTACAAATGTGTTCTGTCACTATAAAATTAGAGAATGGAAATCAATATTTTTTTCAGCTAGCAAAAACATTAACTAACAAAATACATAAAATGTTTTCTTAACATGAGCTATTTTAACCTGTAAGTTATATAAAATTTTGAATTAAATTTTTTAAGTCAGCATAAATAAAACAGTAATGATGACAATTAACATTAAATCAAAGACCTCAAATATGTTTGGTAATGATTCCCAAAATAACCACTAACTTTAAAAATATTTACTCAAAACCATGTGTTTGAAATCAATGCACATTTCACTCTAGCCTTTCAATGCTTCTACTTCTTTTTGAATTTAACTATATATAATGTTGAAAATATATATATATAATATATATAATATATATATAATGTTGAAAATATATAATGTTGAAAAATAAAGGTTTACAGGGAGCAATAATAGCCTTTTACTTCTAATTGTTGACAACTCCAAAAGCATCATTTATTATATTTCCTGATTCTCTTTCCAGAGAATATCTATGTTCAGATACAAAAAAAATAATAAAATAAAAAAAGAAAGAAAAACCTCTTAATACTTTCCAGCCATTTTTTTTCACTTTTGTTCTTGGCATTTTGTGATTTTTTACATCCAAAGAAACCCAAATCTTTGAAATGTAACTAAACCGAGAGGTTTAAGTTGGCTCTTCACCAGATCCTTCAAGAAGAAAAAATGTTCAGCTGAGAAAGTAGCTTAAAAATACCAACCCCTTAAAGCATGTTTTTAACTGACAGTTCTCACTGTTGGGCCCAGAAGTTTATGGGGATGTTGCGACGCTAAGATCTTTTCACAGAGCACGTCCTTAAGAATTTAAGGGGGTGCTTCACAAATCAAGCAGCCCACACAGTGTCTGTCACCTGAGTACTAAGTGTTCAGGGAAGGGTGCCATTGCTTCAGTCATACACATTAGGAAACTGGACACTAGGGCAACAGGTGTCTTCTGTGGTGTTATAAAAGGAAATGCTAGCAGACCTAAGAGTTTGATTTGTTATACTTGATTTTCAACTCTTATAATTAGTTTCAAAACTGTATTTAATCACATACAATATAACTCTTGTTGGTAACCATAGTGAGAGAAGAGTAGGACTTTTAAAAATGCCAGTAGCGTAAAATTTGGCATTTTCAATAAATGAAGAAAAACCATACACAATGTCACTATACCTTTAGTTTTTCTTTATTAACTTTTTATGGAATATGGAAAATTATATCACTAGATTTCCAAAAATGCTCATTAAATATTGAGAATGTATATAATACCTATAATGTATATATTATATATATATATGAAGTTACGCGTCACAGTGTCATTTCGATTAACGAAGGTTTACATACACGATGGCAATCCCGTAAGGCTGTAATGGAGCTGAAAATTTCCTGTCGCCTCTCACGTTTCAGCCATCATAGTGGAATGCATTTCTCATGTGTTTCTGATCATTCTGCTGTAAACAAACCTGGTGCACTGCCAGTCATATAAACGTGTACCACATAGAAATATGTATAGTGCATAATACCTGATAAAGACTTGCTGCTTTACGTATTTACTATATTATACATTTCATTGTTATTTTAGTGTGTATTCTTTCCACTTTATAAAATAACGTTAATTTTAATACAACCTTAGGCAAGTCCTTTAGCAGTATTTAAAAAAAAAAAAAGGCATTGTTACCACAGGAGATTCCAGCTCTATGCATTTCATTGTCCTTGAAGACCTTTAAGTGGGACAAGATGTGGAGGTGGAAGACAGTGATAGTGATGATCCTAACCCTATGAAGGTCTAGGCTAATGTATGTGTCTTAGTTTCTAACAAAAACTTTAAAATGTAAAATAAATAAATAAATAAATATATATATATATATATATAATTTTATAAATTGAAAAATAACTTATGGAATAAGTCTATACAGAAAAAAACACATATTTGTACAGTTGTACAATGTGTTTGTGTTTTAAGCTAGGTGTTATAAGTAAAAACATTAAACATTAAAAGGCTTATAAAGTTAAAAAGTTACGTTAAACTAAGGATAATTTATCATTGAAGAAACAAAAAAATGTCTTTGTAAATTTAGGCTAGTGTAAGTATACAGTTATTTTAAAGTTTACAGTAATATGTAGAAATGTCCCAGGCCTTCACATTCACTCCCCACCTACTTACTGACTCACCCAGAGTAACTTCCAGTCCTGCAAGCTTCATTCATGGCAAATGCCCTATAGAGTGCACCTTTTTAAAACTTTTATACACTCCTTTAAATTTACATTTTGTATGTATTGATACAGAAATATTTGCCATTGTGTTACAATTGTCTGCAGTATTCAGTACAGTAACGTGCTCTGATCTACACTAGGAGCAACAGGTATACCATATAACCTAGGTGTTTAGTAGGCTATACTATCTCGGTTTGTCGAAGTACACGCTATTTTTTTGCATTAAGATAAAATCACCGAACAACACATTTCTCTTTATATATCTCCATTGTTAATTAACAAATGATTATGTGTACATATATATATATGACAGATATTTATAGAGAATATATTTACTGCCATGAAATGCCATACTTTTATAGAAACCAGGTATATTTATCCACACTTTTGTTTGTCTCAACAAACAAAACAGCAAAACAAAAGTACTTCAGATGATGGCAATCCTATTTGACAATTGATGACCCACAGGAGAGTCTCTGTTCCATAAACATAGTAAAGCCACTCCTCAATTTCTGACTCCTAGAAGCTGAAGAAAATAAACCTTTATTTTTGTGTTAAGCAACTAGGTTTTTAGATAATTTTTTTATATGGCAACAAGTAACTAATGCTGTGAGTCAGTGACATACAGGTGAATGTTGAAGCCAATAGAATACAATTAATTACTGAAATAAATGTATGGAATATAATATAATGAATAAAAATTTAAATGTATTGAATTCTGGATAAAGCAATACATAAAATATAGGACAGTTAGTGGAAGAACCGTTTATTGTAGTGATTGAGAAGATGCATTCAGTAAGAGAAGCAAACAAAACATGAGAAAGTGGAGTCTTGATAGTCCAAAAAAAAGTGATCCTGAATGTTAAATTTTTGTTCAAGTAATATTGAAATTGAAGACTACTCATGAGCTAGGTAAGCCATAAAATTATTAGTGTCATTAGGGAAAGGAATTTAAAAGGTGTAATAAGGCAGAAATAAACTCATTTAAGTCAATAAGAGATAAATGTGAGGTAGAAATTGGAGACAGTAAATGCAGACCCAGTATGCCTGGATGTCTGGTTATGAAGATGTTCCTTGTGAAGCATTTTATGGAGTAATGATAAAGAGTTGGATAGCAGAAGGAATCAGTAGTTGTTAGCACAGGTCTGAATCTCAGGGGGAGTTCCAATGAGCAATTATTCCCTTCATTGTAGCATTTGTGTATTGTTAGAGATAAACTATAATGAAAGGGATTCTTTAGGGACAGGGGAATTATTAAGGTAAAAATAGAACCAAATGTTTAACATTCGTGAATGGTTTTTTTTTAAATTTCTAACAGGATATGATGAATACTACTTTTTCTCTTTGTCAGTTAAATAATATGTAATATAGAGAGTGTACATAGTGTATTCTGAGCCACACAATGGAGAAGTGGCAGAGTTGGAACAGGAATCCATGTAGGATAATGTAAATAAATGGCCATTATATTATAGGCATGAATTATACATGTTTATATGAAGATGATCTCAGAGAGTGACAGAATATGAAAAAAAACAGCATAATATGCTTGCCATTTCAAGAATGAAATGCTTTATTTTACTTGTTGCTTTATTTGACTTCTTGAATTAATTTTTGTAAACTGTGTGGAAGGGGTCCAGTTTCCATCTTCTGCGTATGGCTAGCCAGGTATCTCAGCACCACTTATTGAATAGGGGAGACTTTCTGCTTTGTTTTTGTCAGGTTTGTCAAAGATCAAATGGTTGTAGGTGTGCAGTCTTATTTCTGAGTTCTCTGTTCTGTCCCATTGGTCTGTGCATCTGTTTCTGTAGCAGTCTCATGCTGTTTTGGTTATGCTGCTCTGTAGTGTATTTTGAAGTTGGGTAGCTTCTCAACATAAATTGACATTGAGCGCCTCAAAAGTGTTAGCTCATGTCTAGGAAAGATCAGAGTTTAAAAGTTTAATGGAACTTCCAAAGCTCACTACGGTTTATGATTCCATTAATTATTCGCACTAGACATATCAGTGTGACATTCTGACAGATATTTGCATCACTTTTAAGATTTCTTGTAGATACAAAGCATCATTTTCACAATGAAACAATAAAACTGTAGATTCTAACAATATTATTTACTTACATTTAATTGACAGTACAGTAATATTGAATAAACATAACAATAGCAATGAAATACATATTCAATTTAAGTGGTAAAAGTATTTGCTGGAACATTTTCAAAGTAGTGCTATTCAGAGGGACAGAATTATAGAAGCTGCAGAGAGATAAAATAAATTTATGAAAAAGACATTACTTCAACAATGTAATGCCATTCTTGCCTAAACTTATAGTATAAAATATTATAAAACAATTTTTTAAAGTTAGATGAGTTACAAAACCACTGTTATGAAATTGTTTTTATATAGAAAGATGTTTGGAAAAAATCTTCTTGGCCATAAGTAAGCCCAGTAATGCCAGCGTCGCCTCCTCAATGGCTAGTGAACCTACGATTCTCCTTTTTCCTCAGCGTTATCCCTGGACTTTCTTGTTTGCTTTTGTTGCAATTGCTATTGCATTTTTATCATGAAATTTTTGCCCATGCCTGTCCCGACAGTATTGCCTAGGTGGTCTTCCAGTGTTTTTATGGTGTTGGGTTTTATAATTAAGTCTTTAATCCATCTTGAATTAATTTTTGTAAACGGTGTGGAAGGGGTCCAGTTTCAATCTTCTGCATATGGCTAGCCAGGTATCTCAGCACCATTTATCCAATAGGGCATCGTTTCCCCTTTGTTTTTGTCAGGTTTGTCAAAGATCAGATGGTTGTAGGTGTGCCGTCTTATTTCTGAGTTCTCTGTTCTGTTCCATTGGTCTATGCGTCTGTTTCTGTGGCAGTCTCACGCTGTTTTGATTATGCAGCTCTGTAGTGTATTTTGAACTTGAGTAATGTGATGCCTCCAGCTTTGCTCTTTTGACTGACGATTGCCTTGGCCAGTTGGGCTCTTTTATAAATTCATACGAATTTTAAAATAGTTTTCTCTAGTTCTGTGAGGAATGTCAATGATAGTTTAATGGGAATAGATTTGAATCTGTAAATTGCTTTGGGCAGTGTGACCATTTTAACAATATTTAAAATTAATTTGATTACACACACACACACACACACACACACACACACACACACACAGAAATACTTCCACTTATCTCAGATGACCTCAGCAATATACCAGTCTTACCATGTGAAAGTCTAGACAATTCCTGTCACATAATTGAGCTCATTAAATATCTTATGAATAAACCAATTTTATGTAAACTCCTCCAAGAAAGAGATCTCTTTACCATTCAATGATGTTAATAGATGTCTGGAAGCACATGCTCTGATTACCATCTATATCATCAAATCTTTTGTCTATTGTTGGACATATCCTTCTTTTGCATAAAAATATCAACAAATGCCTTATACAAGGAAACACAAAGCTACATTTTGTAATTCTGGATAATTAAGTAGCACAGCATAACTGCTTACACAAAATACTGCTTTTATTTAAAATATGTTTTCAAAAGGACAACCTCCCAGACTAAAGTTTAGGGAGAGAGGCATTGTCAGGGAAAAAAATGGAATAATATAAGAGACTAAGCATATGTCAAAAAAATGGATTAACTAAATTATGTCTAATTGCATTTAACTTACATATAAGTTGTGTTTTGTGGAACTTATGGCACAATTTTGACTTGTTTTTCCTCTGTGATTTTTGTATATTACATATTTAATTTGTTTTGCATGAAATCTGAAAATAATAACCTTTTAAAAATTAATGAGGTATATGCACTCAAACTCAATGAATCATCTCTAATGTGGTTAATGTTAAGCCTTATGTTCATTACTTTTTATTTTGCTAGAATTTGTTCTATGCTATAGTTCGAAAGAGAAAACCAGGCTTTTATGATTTCAGTAACACATTTCATGACCTAGCTTAAATCTCATTAGTCTAAATTAGTAGTGTAAGAAAGTCATGGATTATGAAAGGATTAAAAATTGATCACTATTTAAATAATATGAAAATAAATATTTTAAATAATCATACTATCAGTAGAAAAAGTAGAAAATACCACACTTTTATTAAATTCATAAATTTTCTTGGGAAACGCTGTAAAATAATGCGATAGAAAACCCAATTACTTATAATTATTTGGCCCAAAATATGCAGTAACTTTCCTGCAAAAAGGTCTAAGTATGCAATATTTGATAAAATGTACATTTTACTGTTATATATATAAAAACATAGTTGAAGAACTTTATAAGCTGCTTATCATTTCTGTTATCCAGTTTATGCTATGGCATGTCACTCTATGCCAGTCCTATTGATTAGAACTTTCTCAGATGCTGGAAATGTTTTATTACTATACTCTCCACTATGAAAACCCTTATTCATAAGTGTCACCTCAGCATCTGAAATGTGACTATGTAACAGAGAAATGCAATTTTATTTTTATTTAATTATAGTAAATTTAAGTTTAAATAGCAACATATGTCCACTGGCTATCTTACTAGATGGCAGGCTGATCATGAGGTCAAGAGATTGAGACCATCCTGATCAACATAGTGATACCCTGTCTTTACTAAAAATACAAAAATTAACTGGGGGTTGTGGTGTGAAACTGTAATCCCGGTTACTTGGGAGGCTGAGGCAGCAGAATTGCTTGAACCCAGAGGCAGATGTTGCAGTGAGTTGAGATCACGCCACAGCACACCAGCCTGGTGACAGAGTGAGACTGCATCTTAAAAATTTAAAGTGTTTTTATCAGATAATAAATTTGAAATTCTATAAGAACACCATAAACCTGTATATAATGCTGGCACAGGATATAAAAGCTTTCCAAGTCTTATAATCTGATTACACAGAAGTTTTGTTTTTCTCATATAAATAACTTAAAAATTAAGATATTTTTTCTTGTTGGTTGAAAAATGTGCAGATGACAATAAAAGTTTCTAAGTCTAACATGATTTTTCATGTAACATTGACTTATATACCACCAATAATTTGTTGAGTGTTCCTGGAAAATTGGTTAGAGTTTTGCTGACATTTGTGTATATTTTTGTATTGTCAACATCTTATGATTGTGTGTGTGTGTTTGTACCCTATATTTTATTAAATTTCATTAATACAGGTTAATGAAATTTAGGCAATTCTTCTGCCCTGTTTGTTATCAAAAGTAGCTGAAATGCTCAAAGCACCTTCAATTGATTACCCTCAGCTCTCCTCACCCTTTACTACTCATATATTTAATTAGAAAAAATGAAATGTATCTATTTTGGAAGAGAAATATGTAGAAGAACTATTATGTAATACTTCAGTCATCTCAACAAGTCCAGGAGACTCTGGAAAATGTTGAAGTCGCTAGGAAATTGCCAATTTCAACTCTGTGTCTCCGCCTACTCGTATTGCAGTGCTTCACTACATGCGTGGCAGCAGTGGGAAACAGGCTAACAGTTTGCTTGTATGAAATGCAGAGACAAAGAAAATAGAGATCAACTCTGTATTAATACACATGAAAAGAGAAACTTGGGCAGGGATTATGTCTCTGGATTTGTGGTTCTCTTAACGTGATCCAACAGAACCATCTAGGAACTTAAATGGAAATCCCTAAATCCTATTTTAACATACTGATTCAGAAACTCTGGGACTGGTCCCTGGGAATCTGTGGTTTTGTCTGGCTCTGTTACCCAAGCGAGAGTACAATAACATGATCGTAGCTCGCTGCATCCTTGAATTCCTGGATTCGAGCAATCTTCCTGCATCATGCTCCCGAGTAGCTCGCACTATAGGCAGGTACCATCACACCTGGCTGTTTTTTGTTGTTGTTGTTCTTGTTGTCCAGGCTGGCTGGTTTCCAGTTCCTAGCCTCAAGCAATCCTCCCTTCTCAGTTCCAAAGCACAACGATTACAAGTGACAGCCAGCAACCTGTTTGTGTCCTTTGTAGGGACGTGGATGAACCTGGAAAC
>CAUYLG010025725.1:0-134714 GCA_963573385.1 Cacajao melanocephalus
TCTCCAAGCACAGGCTCAGAGAAGGGGGTCTGCTTCCTCAGTGGGGTCTCCTGGGAGCCCCCGATGCTCTGGGATTCTGCAGGCTGCCCCTGGGTCAGCCCTGGGGAGGCAAGCAGTAAAGGGGGGTCAGGGAACCCTGGCTGGACAGAAGATGTGATGGAGCGGAGGCCCATTGTTCATTTAATGATAGATTAACACTTTCCTGTGTGATGATGATTCAAGGCCTGTTTCTGGTTTCTCTTTCATTTCCATTATTTGCTCAAGTGACAGAGATTTCCTGTCCCCCCAACCCCCCAAACAGTGGTGGTGGAGGTAGCAGCAACCGACAACCAAATATTGGCTGCTCTTGGAGAATCCAGCAGTCTACCATTTGACATGCGTTTAGCCTTATTTATCTCTGCGGATACCAACATCTCCCTTTTTCTGGAAACATGTGCAGAGTTTACACATATGCAGTGTTTAGAACAGAGCCTGGCTGTGGCAAGCACCTGTCATTGTTAGCCGGTATTACTGTCATTTTTTTTCTCCACTTGGGTTCCTAGTCACCCGCCTTGTTGGTAACTTTCGTTGAGGGCCTTCCTCGCACTGAGTGTTGAAAAGTCACTCAGTGTGGCAGTTTTGTGTCCCATTCATTGCAGCCCACGCCAGCCCAGCCTCCACCCTGCCCTCCCTCATGTCTCCTTGCTGAACGCACAGGGTTGTCCTCACTTCCAAATGGGTTTTCTGGGCCCTGGTGCTGGCCCTGTCTCCACCCCACAGGGCTGAGTGGCCTGGCTTCCGGCTCTGCCTTCCCCGACTCCTGTCCTGTGTCCCTTCCTGAGCCCCGTCAGTGTCACACTGGACAGTTCCAGGATCTGTCACACACAGTACATTTGAGAGAACACTGCTTTCAAAAGTGGTGGTGTCTTGGATTTGATGAAACACAGCCCATCTCCAGGCCAGACTTCTCTCTGCGGCTGTTTACTGCTCACATCTGCCCGGCCCAGCCCTGCTGCCTGCTCATACTGCATGCACTCCACCGTATGCTCATCTCTTCAGTGTTCACGGGTGCTCCGGGACCCCTGCAGCCCCTCTTTCCACCCCATATTCCTGCAGGTTGCCCCTCCTACTAGATTGTGCATCCCCTAAGGACAAAGTCTGACTCTCCTTTGTTCCCCTGTCCAGCGTGGAACAGAGGCTTGTAGGAATGAATGAATGACTTGCTGATGAAGAGGAAATTGACGTGCCTTAGGTGCCTGATATGGCCACATGCCCCTGTCCAAAGTCAGAAGCTGATTCATTATATTCCCAAGGAGGTAGGAGACCACGCTGCCTCCGGCCCAGGCATGGCTGGACTCGATTTGGAGCTGCTCACTGGGAGGATGCACAGGGGACCTTCCTGCAGGCATGGCAGGGAAGAGGCCTTTCAAACCCAGGTGTCAGCCATCAACACTGTGCCTGAGACAGAACCTCCTGTGACCTCAGGACAGGTTGAGCACACCTGCCTCATCTGGAGCGCACCATGAAGGATTGGGGCAGTCTCCCAAGTAGCGGAGTTGATTGGGAGGGCAGTGGGTATACAGCTGACCCTTGAGCATCGCAGGGGTTGGGGTTGCTGACTGCCTGTGCAGTTGAAAATCCACGTATAACTTTTGACTCCCCTAAAACTTACCAGTAGCTTCCTGTTGACTGGAAGCCTTACCAGCATCAGCAGTCAGTTAACACATACCTTCTGTGTGATAGGTATTATATACTTAGAGTAAAGTAAGCTGGAGAAAACATTACTAAGAAAGTTGTAAAGAAGAGGAAGATGCTTCCTCTTCATTATGGGGAAGTGGACCATCATAAAGGCTTTCATCCTCATCTTCATGTAGAATAGCTGAGGAGGAAGAGGAGGGTGGGCCTTGCTGCCTCGGGTGACAGAGGCAGAAGAAGATCTGTGTGTAAGTGGACCGGTACAGTTCAAACCCACGTTGTGCAAGGATAAACTGTATTTAAATTTGTTTTTGAGACAGGGTCTCTGTCACCCAGGCTGGAGCACAGTGGTGCAATCACGGCTCCCTGCAGCCTCGACCTCCCAGGTTCCAGCCATCCTCCTGCCTCGGTCTCCCCAAGTGTTGAGATTATAGGTGTGAGCCACTGCACCCAGCATGTATTTAAATCTTGCAAAGTTTCTGGCAAATACTATTTCAGTTTTAGTTTAGCTGATGGCAAGTGATCTTGTTTTTGTGACAGTAGAAGGAATAGGTTTTCCTGTTTTTCAGACTCCTTTGCAGTGTGTGGGAATAAAAGCACCATTGACAGAGAAGCCATCGCACTGCTGTGTTTGCCACAGCGAGGGGCTGCATGCCTGGCTGAGCTGATCTCAGCGCACATCCCACGGCGCTGTGTAGGCTCACTCACGCCCCGCCCTCCCTCCGACATTGGAGGACCTGCTGAGCCGGATGCCGGTGTCTTGGGACACAGAAGGCAGACATGGGGTCCCTCTGACCTTCCAGCAGCTCAGTGGGGAGGACGGTCGTGGAAACAGGTCACGGCAAGGTGGTGCTCAGAGGGAGACCCCGGAGTGCAGGTAGACTCCCAACTCCAGCATGCTTTTCTGAGGTTCCCAGGAAAGCCTTAGGGGTGGAGCCCTTCTGTTATCACCCAGTAGATGGGTCCTTGCCCTGCCTGCTCCCTACCACACACGGGCTGGCCTAGCTTTGAAAGTCCCCTCGCCTCTCGGGAGAGATTCTGCAGCCTCCTGCCACATTGCCTGGCCTGGGATCCACATTCAGGTCCACACTCGGCTTCCTGTGGTGTTTGTATAAACGCAGGATGGAGGTGGTTGGGCTCCCCCCACGCGTGGCCTCCAGTCTCGGGCCTGTGTGTTGAGGTGCTCGGGGAAAATGGCATCTGCCAGCTCTCTTCCCAGCAGCCTGTGAGTGAGAGCAGGGAGTGACAAGCTGCCTGATGGAGGCGTTTGGCTCAGCGGCTTGCCCAGGGTCAGTGTTGGGCTTGTTATCTGGGGCACTCACCGACGTGCCATCTCACTGAGAACCGAGTGTCTTTGTATTCTCAGGGAAAGCTCCAGTTCTTTTCCCAGTCACTGTCTCACCCGTTCTTGATAATGGGGGAGTGTGGTGTTCTTTTTGATACTGGAACCTACATTTCTAATCGCTGCATTTCCCCCATCAGTCTAAACATCCTTTGTGGGAAAAATTGTCACAGCCAGGAGCCTCATTCATTCCTGCTGCGGAAGCCATTTGGGCCTGGCCTATTAGATACCTAGGTTTAAGAAATTTAAAAGTCACAAGGATTCCAGTACTTACCTTATTTTTAAATTCGGTCACATGAGCTGGACTATTTAGAAGACTCTGGGCCTTTTGATTGTCGTCCTGGTCGTCATTCTTAGTTGTGCGGGTTTTTGTTTTTCTTTCACAGTGAAGCTTGAGTCTGTGGGTTTTTATTTTCAGTTGCCAGTTGTCCCCTGTGATCTCAGCTAAACGTGTGCGTGATGACGGCTGCTCTTGGCGGGCTGTGCTCCCCTTTCCATCTCAGCCGTGCAGGGAGCTTGAGGACAGGCTCTCAGCCACCAGGAGGGCTGCTGCTCTTTCCTGACCTGGAGTGGAGATGCAGGCTGTCCCGCCATCCGTGCGAAGGCCACCACACACTCCCTTGACTTGTCCCTGTGTGCACCATGCCTTCACAGCTGCCATCTGTGTACCTGGCATGAATGGCCCTGGCCCGGGTGGGACCCGAATCCTTGACTCCGCACAGCCAGCTCCTTTTCTGAAAGAGCTCTAGAGCAGCCGAAGTTGTCCCTCCTAGTGCTGGGGGATTGCCGGGCTCCCAGCCTGGGAGGAAAGAAAGCTTGGAGGCGGCACGGGAGGTGGTGGGGGTGTCCCAGACCTCTGGCTGGCTGTGAGGGGAGAGACAGCCCGCCTATCCCCAGAGGACCCCGTCAGCACTATCCCGTGAGCAGGTCCTGCCCTACAGAGCCAGCCCACCGGCGGTTCCCAGACCCTCACTCAAACTGGAGATGTTTTTCTTTTTTCTTTGACTGTATTATCATGGATGCAAAGGAAGCTGTTTTTAAAACATAAATTCTAATTTCTTAAATGGACAGCGCCTTCACCAAGTTCGGAGCTGAGAGGTTACCCTAGGACAGACAACGAGGCTTCCGTCGACTCCTGACCCCAGCCGCCAGCTCCCGTCCCCAAAGGCAGCAGCATCCCCAACTTCTACACAGTCGCATGCTAGTAAAGCGCCCTGGGGTCCTGCCACTGTCCCCAAAGCAGCTCGTGGAGAGTGATAGCGCAGGTAAAGCCCCTGGTTTCATGTCTGCCCCGTTGCCCTTGAGCCGTCTGTTGGCCTCCTTGGCCGTGCTGCCCCGCGCCCTCCTGGCTGTGCTGCCGCTCCACCTGCCCATGGAGATGCTGCCCACCGCAGCCTGGCCTGTTTGCGATGCCATGTTTCTTCCGCACTGCGTTTCCCCACCATTTATTGAATGATGGGCTTCTGGAGGAGACTTTTAAAAATATATACATTCTTAGCCCCAGGCTCAGAGCCCCGTAAAGGAGATGAGAGCAGCACCCACGCACCAATGCTGATAGGCCTACAGCACCACCCCGGAGTGAGGAGAGGGGGAGGGTGTGAAGCGGCTCCGATGCCAGTCAAGACCCAGCAAGATCCTCCCCTCCAATGGAGCAGGGTGGCTGCCCCCGGCTGCCCTCACAGGATGGTCTGGAGGGCTCTGGGACACGTCCTGCAGACCTGCTCTGTGTGTCCACGCACCTCTCCTCTGCAGCATGGCAGGCGACGCATGTGGCGTCTCAGAGCTAGGACCCAAAAACAGTGTCGGGCGGCTAGTTTCTCAGTTTACTTATTTATTTTTGAGGCAGGGTCTCACTCTGTCACCCAGGCTGGAGTGTGGTGGTGCAATCACGGCTCCCTGCAGCCTCCACCTACCGGGCTCAAGCGATTCTTCAGCTTGAGGATTGAGGGCTCAATCTCAACCTCCCCAAGCGCTGGGACGACAGCGTGCACCACTGGGCCTGGCTTGTGGCCACTGTTAAAAAGCGCGTCGTGGAACCAGGCTGCTCCCGAGCTCTCTGGGAGCCAGCCTTTCCCCACAGCCAGCCCCAGCCGCTGCGCCACGCTCAGCTGTCGGAGCGCCCCTTCCCTGCTGGCACGTGCTGTTGCCATGTGGCCGTTTTCCCTCGGAAAGGAGAAGTCCACCTCGTCCTGTTGACTGTTTTCTCTTGGTTCAGGAAGTACACGCAAGGGGAAAGGAAGACCGTGGAAAGGAAGAAAAGGGTGTGCTTTCGTTGCAGTCTCAGTTTGACTCATGAGTTAGAACTGGATTAACATGAGAACCTAACTTCACTCGACGAAGACCCTGAGCAGTAGAGCATCTGAGAATGAATAAGTGACGTCTGCAGATTTATTTGTGGGGGAAGTCAGGTTTATTCTTGTCCGTCTCATTCAGGAGGCTGGGCATGATGACTAAAGCTATGCTCACTTTGTATCTGTTCATTTATTTAAAACAGCAGACTTTCCATTCTTCATTGTCGTTTCGTGTGAATCGAGCTTCCTAGGATACGGTTGGTTGTAACTTGAAGCTTGCCTTTTCTTCCTGTGGGAAAAGCCTACTCTTTAAAAGCCTGCCTCACACAAAACACTGGAAGTTTAAAATACGTGAAGTGCTGGTCATTTCCCTCCACTCCCTGGGTTGTGTGGGGCCCTGGCCATATGAGGCCGGGTGCTGGTGGGAGCAGGCGTGCAAAGATGGCCAGGCCTCAGCCCCACACTGAGTCACCTGCCCCACACCTGCCAGGCCATGCCCTCCGGAGCCCAGTCCCATGAGCCCAGCCCTTCTTAGGAACTCAGCGTGTTGTCTCTAAGACTGGCAGCTTTCTTATGCAACTGAGTCTATAGCTTAGTGTTGAAATCCACCTGAAAATACATCTTCAGCAAGAATTGAGAAAGACATTCCTACCGTGTTGAGGTGAAATGCACCTTGTGATGCTGTGTGTGTGCACGTGTGTGTGTGCTTTGCTTCTGTGCCCTCCTGGAGTAAGCACTCTGCCAAGCCTGTGACTAAGCGGTCGGTTACTTTCTGCGGGACGTATCTAACTGGGCAACCCTGTGAAACTTGGAAGCTGAGCTGTGTTGCAGTTTCCTTGCCTAGGAGGTTGGCAAATATTTTAATGGCACAGTTCTGCAGCTCAGATACACTTGACACCTTTCCAAGAGTTCCTGTGTGATGACACTCTGAAAAGGGTTTAGTAAGACCTATTTTGTTTGGTCTGAAAGCACCCAGTGACCCAGGGGTGTCTGCAGATAGCACACGCTCAGTTTGTTTTCCTGTTTGGAAAAACCACACTCAGCAGCTAGCTAACCCCAAACAGTTTCCTTTTTGGCAGGAATAATTCCTAAGGGGCGTATTTGCCCCAGTCACATGGTTCACCTGGCAAGGCTTTGTCACAGCAAGCATCTGGGGGCTAGAGTGGGCCCTGCAGAAATTCACTGTGTGGCCCGGGCAGCCGCCCAGGCTCACAGCCTTCCGGTGGTTGAGATTTTCTCTGTCATGCTCTGGTCTGATGGTTCTCTCCTCCCCACGCTAACTCGGATGGGCTGGAAACTGGCGTTGAGGAGCCTGGGGAGACTCTACTGGAAGAGTGCTTTGTACCAGGATTTCCCAGCGCCCTTCATAGCACCTCCTGCAGTCTGGGCGTTCCTGAGGCTGCTTGTGTGCAGCTCCTCAGGGCAGGACAGCCTGCTCTGCTCCCTGCTGGCTCCCCAGCAGCTGTACTGTGGGTGCAGGCACCCCGCATCTAGCATCATGCCTGGTATTGGGGAGGGTGCTACATAAGTCTACACTCAGGGGCTCCTCAAAGTTACCACGTGGGCAGTGTCTCTGTGGGGAGAGGGTGGTGGATGCTGGATGAGGCTGGACAGTCCCCTCCAGGGCCCAGGCCGAGCTGTGGTGCAGGGGGAGACTATGAATGGCCACAGCTGGGTAGACTTGGTGAAAGCTGTGTGATTCTACTCATCGGAGGGCCCCAGAGAAGTCCAATTCATGGACAGAAAGTAGAGTGGTGGGGGCCAGGGGCCGGGGCAGGAAAGAGGAGCGAGTGTTTCGTGAAGACAGTTTGAGGTTAGGAAGATGATGTCGCTCTGCAGGTGGGTGGTGGTGATGGCGCACAGTCTGCCCCCGAACTGTGCACTTAAAATGATTAAAAAGGTCAGTTCTGTGTTGTCTATATTTGATCACAGTAAAAATGTGAAAAAAATGCTGGACAGCTTTACAAAACTAAAGATTGAATTTCCTGCTGACTGGAGACTTAAGCTTGATGGTCACCGGCTCAGGCTTGCAGCCAAGGCTGCCCACTCTAGTCTGGTGGGCGAGGGTTGGGAGGCGCAGGGTACGCATGTGCTGCCAGGAGTCCTAGGCATCCACGGCGCAGCACAGGTGGCCTGTGAGGGAGCACCACGTATGTGGCTGGATGGCGCTTAGGAGATTTTGACCAAAATAGCTGAAGACTTCTTGTGCAAGGATGTTTTGTTTCGACTGGGAAGTCTGGATTTCCTTGCATTTCAGATCATTGTGTTTTTTAAACAATAAAATGTCAACTGTGGTAATTTTTCCCAAAGAGTTACACGCCTATGATTCTTTCATCAAGTACTTACTGAGCACCTACCTGCTAGCTGCTGGGCATCGTGCCCAGGGCTGGAGGTGAAATGGGCAGCCCAAGGCCTCCAGCTTACTTGGAGACACAAGCACATGACCTGGTGCTCTTGGTTTGGTGAGGTGAGAGGTGTGCTGAGAGGAGACACTGGTCTGCTGAGCGCTTGCTCCAGGGATCGTGGAGTGCAACTCCGGGATGGCGTGGAGGGTGGCACTGCGGGGCACCGTGTGGCTTCGGGAAGGCGTGGGGGTGGCGCTGCGGGGCACCGTGTGGCTTCGGGAAGGGGTGGAGGGTGGCGCTGCGGGGCACCGTGTGGCTTCGGGAAGGGGTGGAGGGTGGCGCTGCGGGGCACCGTGTGGCTTCGGGAAGGCGTGGAGGGTGGCGCTGCGGGGCACTGTGTGGCTTTGGAGTGAAGGTTGTGATTTTTGCCCTGGAGACCCTCAAGGTCTGGAGGAGAAAGATTAGGAAGGGCAGTTAAAATATGAGGCATCACCCACTTGCCTCTAAAGGTGAGCATGGGGTACAAGGGAACAAAACAGAGGGACACCCAGCGCAGCGCAGACAGAAAGAGGGGCCGGAAGTCAGGGGGCGGTGTCTCCAAGTTGCAAGGGGTCAGTAGGGATCAGTAAAGCAAGGGTGGCGCTGGGCACAGTCTGGGCTGTGGTGTAGTGGGGAGATGTGGCATGTTAGGGAAATGGTGACTAGTCTAGCTTGGCAGAAGTGTGTGAGCTCAGCGCAGAGTGGTGTGACAGGCCGGGAAGGGCCAGATCACAGGAGGCCTTACATTGCCACTCCAGGGAGATGATTAACAGAGAAACCTGAGTGATTCTGCCCTTTTTCAATATTGTGCATACTGAAAGTAACAGTAGTTTTTAAATCCTTTATAGTAAGCAATATATCATATTTTGGCAATTTCTAAACTTACTAGATCACTATAATTTCAAAATCTTAGAACATGAACCATACACACATTTGAATTAAGACAGAAAAAGCAATTATTTCTGCAGAAAAATAATCTAACTTTATAGCAAAAGGCAAAAAGAAATTATTAACAAAACATCACAAACATGTTTGAACTGATAAGACTAGATACCAGCTAGCTTAGGAAGCGATCGAGAGGTTCGACGGAGGTTGACCTGTGGGGCCATGGGTTAGTGCTTGGCCAGCCCTCTGCCCATTCCTGTGCTGGCCACCACCCAGAGGCTCTCTGGGGAAGGCTGCACTTCTCTCAAGGGAATTAATCCATAAATGGTTAATATTTTCCTTAAATGTGTATCAAAATAAAGTTAAAATTATGGAAATAAGTGGGGCTTTTTGTAAAAGTAAGTTTTAGAATAAATGCGGCCCTTGCTTTGCCCTTAGAAGGAATTAGTATACAATGTGTCCACCAGCAGAATGCTTCCCAGATGATGGTAATTTTGTCATTTAAAAAACGGACTGTTTAGATCTTCCATGAGACACGCGCACGTGTAATTATGTGAATAGTACGTTAACAGGACTTGTCCTTGAGTGCAAAACAGGTTGTTTGCCTCCTTTTTGCAGTGAGGCATGGCCTCGGATGTGCACATGTATTCTCTAGCTTATAAACATTTGGGAGCGTCACAGAAAACGGACATTAAACGTTGAATTGGAAGCAGCTGTTAGACGCACCCAACGCCTGCGGATTTGGGTGTGCGTGTGCTGCGCAGTGGAAAACGCAGGGAACTGAGAATTTGCGTTCCAGGTTAAGGGCAGTCAAGGCAGGACGACAGGAAAAGTCAGGCACAGCCGATACCTGCAGATTTGGGTGTGCGTGTGCTGCGCAGTGGAAAACGTCGGGAACTGAGAGTTTGCGTTCCAGGTTGAGGGCAGTCGGGGCAGGACAACAGGAAAAGTCAGGCACAGCTTTGTCTGGGTGCCCACACGCCGGGTTCAATATGGCTGGGGGAGCCAGTGCCTGGGCTTTCCCTTTACAGGTGAAAGCCATCGGGGACAGCGGGCACTGCAGGTCTACTCAGGCAGGGGAGAATCCAGGTACTGACTCTAATGTCTTTTTTTGGTTTTGGTTTGGTTTTGAGATGGAGTCTCACTCTGTCACCCAGGCTGGAGTGCAGTCACACGATTTTAGCTCAGGCAACCTCTGCCTCCTGGGTTCTAGCAATTCTCCTGCCTCAGCCTCCCAAGTAGCTGGGATGATAGGCACATACCACCACATGCAGCTAATTTTTTATATTTTTGGTAGAGACGGAGTTTCACCATGTTGGCCAGGCTGGTCTTGAACTTCTGACTTCAAGTGATCTGCCCGTCTCAGCCTCCCAAAGTGCTGGGATTACAGGCATGAGCCGCCGCGCCCAGCCAACTCTAATGTTTTGTACATTTCAATCCAGTTGTTTAAGTTTTTGAACACACACACGCTTAATTTTTCGTTTGAGAACATGACCGATGAGAATTGCTGCCTATATTTTGATGGCATGTTTTTCTGTTTTGTTTTTGACCCAGTAGCAGTTTTGTGTAATGCCTGCCCCCTCTTCCTCTTCCTTACGTAAACCCAGCGCCTGAGCCCTGAGCTCTGAAACACTTCCCCATTCTCTGCCACGCCCAAGGCCAGTCTGGCTGCCTGTAGCTTTTTGTTTTCTTCAGATAATTCACCAGTTCTTACAAGCTTTACCTTAGAATCGTTGCAGGGTTCACAGAGGGTCTTTGGTCCTTCGTATTCTCCAGAATACGAATACGTCCTCCTCTCCACCTTGATCCTTGCTAGACTGTGACAGCCAAGCATGATTTAACTGCAGCCACACCGGAAATGCACTCTGTAGACGCACCGCTGCGCCCTGGGTTGAAGTGCCCCACACAGTAACCTGACGCTAATGATTTATAAATGGGGCCGCCTGTGTATCTCCTGCATTTACGTTGCTTCACCTGCATGAAGAAGGGGGCGGAATTTGGGCAGAGTCAGTGCTGTTCCCTGTTGGTTTCATATCAGCTGGTTTTCAGCAGTGCTGCTGTGGGTCAAGGACTTCACAGTGTGACAGCCTTGGACCAGCCTTTCGCAAGCCCGGCCCTGGCTCCTGTGGGTGGAGAGCTGAGCGTGGTCACCTGCGTCTTCACTAGGCCTTGAGGCAGCAAGCCCAGTGCCGGAGAGTCAGCTTTGGTTTGCAGAGTGCCTGCGGAGAACCTGAGAGGCAGCGGGCGTATCCCTGTCCTCAGGGAAGGCAGACCAGCACAGGGACACACATTTAAACAGCCGGTATTACAGTCACCGAGGGGAATGGCTGTTCCAGGCTGGGGAGCAGAAGCGCAGTGACACAGTCCAGGGAGGTCGAGTCCCGCCGGAGCCTGGCTGTGCTGGGGGGGAGGGACCAGGGCTGAGTGTGGAGGAGAGCTGCCTCCAGCTTTCCTGTGCCAATGTGAGACCTCTCTGAAGCCTGTTGTCATTGGTGTAGTTATCAGGGAGGTCACCTTGGGCTACCACCACAGCCATGGCAGGATCTAAGGGCCCTCTCCAAGCAGCATATGGGAGAGCATCCGGGGCAAGCAGCCTGCACCAGGCCCTGTGGTAGGTTCAGGTGTCAAGGAACACTCCCTGCTCCCCTCTGGACCCCTCCTGGTACACATAGGGTGCAGCTGGGGAAGCCAGGCCACCCGAGACCGCTTTTGGATGGAAAGACAGTAAATGTAGTGACATGAAAGGGGAATGGGACAGATAGGGATGCCCTCTCCCACACTGGCCAGGGAGCCCACCCTGCAGCACCCTTCAGCCCCAGAAAGAGCCCAGGCTAGGCCCACAAGGAGGTCGCCTGTGTGTCAAAAGGGCAGGTGACCTCCTTGAGGTCCTGAACGGCGAATGAAGAATCTGAATTGGAGCCATGCTTTCCTTCAAACCAGGCTGCCTTCCAGCAGCACCACCAGGCTAGGGCCAAGGCGTCCCAGGGATGAGACGTGACTGAGGCCTCACCAGGCAGAGAGGACAGCCCACACTCCCTCAGGTGAGAGATGCAGGCCCAGTGCTGATGTCTCACTAATCGTTTATGCCAGCAGCAAGCTGTTCAGGATGACTCAGTTCTATAAAGGCATCGCAGTGACGTTACAGATTTCTGCAGATGAGGAAACGGACACTCACAGAGCTAGTAGGGGGTGGGGCTGGGGTTCACACTTGGAATTCAGCCTCCACTGGACCATGCTGCCACAGTGCTGCCCAGAGTCAGGCCCAGCCCGCAGACCCACTGGACCTGCCCAGCCAAGGCGCCATGCCAGGAAAAAGAGCAGAGCAAAGCGGGGGCCACACGCTCCGTAGCCGTCTCCCGGTGGCCTGCCGTGTTGGGCAGAAGTGTCATAAAAGGAGATATCATTAAAGGGTTTTTTATTATTATGATTTGTTTATTATGAGACAGTCTTGCTCTGTTGCCCAGATTGGAGTGCAGTGGTGCACACTCGGCTCACTGCAACCTCTGCCTCCCAGGTTCAAGTGATGCTTGTGCCTCAGCCTCCCGAGTAGCTGGAATGACAGGTGTCTGCCACCATGCCCAGCTAATTTTTTTTTTGTATTTTTACTGCAGATGGGGTTTTACCATGTTGGCCAGGCTGGTCTCGAACTCCTGGCCTCAAGTGATCCACCTCCTTTGCCTCCTAAAGTGCTGGGATTACAGGTGTGAGGCACTGCACCGGGCCGGTTTTTTTTTTTTTTAAATACACAACATCTTTGATAAACCATAATAGTAACCATCAGTAAGAATTAACTATTTCCTTAATTTCCAAAAACTTACCAGTTTTAATTTAATAGCATTCTCAAGCCACCTCTAAGTAGCATGTGGCAGGAGGCAGGGTATAATGAACAAATGTCTACAGCCCAGCCGTGTGCTGGGACCAACTCATACTGGTTCCTGAGAGCCAACTTACATTTTCGAGAACTTTGTGGGCTGGTTGTTAAACACATCCATCGTGAAAAAGTCACATGCCTACAGTTGATTTAGGTTAGCAAAGGTAACGCGTACTTAGCACTTCCGAATGCCCCGACTCCCTTTCGCCATGGTGCGTCTGCCTGCATTCCTGCGGGCCGGAGATGCCGCTTAGTGCTGCGCTGCTCCTCTCGACTCCTGTGTAGTGATGTCACCTCAGCAGCTTGCGATTTGGCGGGATGGCAACGTCTACACCATGGAAAGCGGCAAACACTGAAAGGAGACGCCAGTCCAGCCCAAGCTGCGTGAGCACTTACCTGGGAACTGTTGAGTGTGTGTGTTTGTGTTGCAGCGGCAGCATCCCCATCTTCACGTAAGGCCTTAGTGCGATCGTTCCCTGCTTGGGTATTTGGGGTGTTTCTGGCCATTTGTTACAGTCAAAGCTATAAACAGCAGTACATAAAGGTGGCAGTCGGGTTTACCCTCTGTCCCTAATTCAAACCATAAAGCCTTACAGCTGAAGGGACGTTTCCTGTCATCTTGTCCAAGCCTTGGATGTGAACCAGCCCATGGCCAAAGCATGGTGAGCAGAGGGGCTGGCATGTAATGCGTTATTGAGCTTCCATGGCCCTATGTGTGGAAGCCAGAGGAGGGTTCTCCTGCCCCTCTAGTCCCTAGTAGCTGTGTGAGCTTGCCCAGGAAAGTGCAATGCTGACACTGTCCAGTTTCTGAAGAAGCAGAAAGAAGAGCATGTGGCACAGACGTGGTGAGTGCGTTTTCCTGGCCAATCCGAGCACGCGGCACTGACGACAGCCCCAACGCCGTGGAATCAAGCCTGCCCCGCAGGGGGACCTAGGCACGTGGGTGCTGGGGCAGCGCCTCCCTTGGAGGCTCTGCTTCGCCCCTGAAGACCCCCTTCTGTAGGCCAGCTGTGGAGATGAGATGCGGAGCCTGCGTCGGGTGCTTGGTGTGGGTCCTGGCCCCGCTGGAGTGTGCTCTTCCTGCTGTTTTAACTGGGCCTGGCAGTGCTTCATGACCTTGAGCCTTGGTTACCCAGGCGCTATTTTCCAGTGCCCATGGAGGGAGGAGAACCTGAATAAAGGAACTGAACTGGGGTCTCCGGATCGCGGGCCATTTGCCCTCCCCAGCTGCTGTTGAGAGGTGACCAGCACTTAGTGTCACTGTGCGCTGGGCCTTCACAGACTCGGATCAGTCTCATGTGGCAGTAACTTTCCAGTGTGATCTGTGGCTTGGCGCCATGTGGAGAGAGTGTTTCCTGCTGTGCCTCTCAACGTAGTGGGCTAGGCAGGGCCCACAGTGGCCTTGCGTCCGATAGGGGCGGGTTCCCCGTGGTCCCTGGGCCTCTCTGCCTGTGCCTTTGCTCAAGGGTTCTTTGTCTGGAAGATGCCAGTGGTCAGGTGACCCAACCACTCAGTGTGGGTCCCACGATTCCAGCTGTCCACCCACCTGCTGTTGCTGAGTGCTCCCCGACGTGGCATCCGGCTCCAGGTAGCCACACTGCCCTCTGGAAGCAGCCATTCCCAACGTGCCCTGTTGAGCCAGTGGTGACCTCACGATCCAAGCTTTTGACCTCGGGCACTTGGCTGGTCATCTGGTCCAGGGAGTACTAGGCTGGAGCAAATTGGCCTCCTCGTGGTCCTCCCCACCCTCCTGCTTGCAGTGAGGCCTTCACAGGGACCTCCATGTCCCAGCCCAGACACCTCTGAGGGTCCCTGCTGCCTCTGCACGAGGTGCCATGCTCTCAGCCCGGAGCCAAGGCCTTCCCAGCCTGGCTGCCCCTGCCCTGTCTCTGGCACTCCTTCCCACGCTGTGCCCTTCAGCCTGACCTCTGCTTCCATCCCGGGACCTGCCAGGTCCTTTCTCTCCCAGGGCGACCTTAGCCCTATAAACGTGGCCGAATGTGGTTCCTCCGTCACCAGTGTTGTTTGCAGAGAACGTCCTGTCAGACACTGGTCTTTTCCCCCATTTCACGGGAGAAAACAGAGGCTGGGACAGGTCGGGGAGATGCCTCACTGAGTGTTACACACTGTTCCCGCTGCCACCAGTGTCCTCGGAGCAGGAGGTGCTGCCCCAGCGCTGCGTGCCTGGGTCCCCATGCGGGGCAGGCCTGGTTCCACATTGTTGGGGCTGTCGTCAGCGCCGCGTGCCTGGTTTGGCCTAGAAAACGCATATCTCAGCACGTCTGTGCCACATGCTCTTTCAGTATTGCTCTTCTTTCCATTTCTTTAGAAACCAGACAGTGTCAGCATTGCACTTCCCTGAGCAGGAGACTTTTTGAGTGGTTAGTTCCACAGGAAGGTAGTATCTGGTGTAGGTGCTGGGGCAGCGGCCAGGTCCTCGCCAGGTGCAGCGTGAGCTCAGGCAGGAAGGCTGGATGGCGGAGGCAGCACTGGCCTGAACGCTGCTCCTGGCAGCCCCTACCCCACCAGGACCCTTCCTCCCCCGCTGCTTACCCCATTCCAGAGCTGGGCATGCCTGGGGCTTCAGACCTTCACATGCCACACTGTCTCAGGCCCTGCTGGCACAGCTGTTTGTCTCCAGTACTAGGGCTGTCCCATGGGTGTGCATGGTCCTGGTGGCCGCGCTGGGAACCCTTGGCACCCGCGGGTCCTCACAGCCCCTTCCCTTTGTGCCTTCTGTCCTGGGAGGCTGGCTTCAGGAGCACCCCTCCCTTGGTGAGATGGGATGCCGCTCCTCAACTCTGGGGCCCAACCCCTGACAGCCGCGGTGGGTTTTACTTGAGTCAGTGACGCAGACATGGAGGCCTGTGCTTCATTCACCTCTGGGAAACCTACTTGCAAGAGTATTCTCGTCAGGCTGGCTGTGCTGTGGAAAATCATCTAAGACGGACTCCGACATGTAATTGATTTACCGAGAGCAGGTGGACTTTCAGGGACTTCCTTACAGCTGTGTGATGCTGCGGTGATGTCATCCTTCCGGCGTTGTGAACTCACTGCCCATGGATGTCATCAGAGCACCACGGCCTCAGAAGTGCAGGCAAGGATCTAGTGTTGGGTGCTGAGTTGTTTTCCGTGCTTTCTCCTGTCATCTTCAGATGCCCACCTTTGCCTGGTTGCCCCTTCACATGCAGGACAGGACGTTTGAAGCCCAGGCTGCTCCAAAGGCCCGCAGCCAGAGTCGGGTGGGCTGCCAGCTCTGAGCTGAGCATTTCTGCCCAGAGGCCGTGTGGCCCTGCCCGTGGCCAGGCCTTGGCTGTGAGGGAGGTGCAGATAGGGGAGTCTGGCTCATCACCAGCGGGTCTGTCAGGGCCCACCCAGCACGTGCTGGTGTGGCAGAAGGGTCTCTGCCGTGGGCGGAGGCCGTGGTCTGCGGGCGCCGTCACCTGCCCTGTGCTCTCCTACAGTGGGTCCTGGACGGGGCCTGCTGCCTTGAAGCTCATGGCCTTGACACGGGAGTGCCTGAGCGCCAGAGGAGCCACCCCTGCCTGGGGTGGGGGCTTCTACCCAGGCACTGGCCATGGCTGAGGTCCTGAGCAGGATGTGAGCCTGGTGTGTTCCAGAAGAGGAGGTGGGGCGAAGTGGGGTGGGCGGCTGGAGCCTGGAGTGGAGAGGGAAGCGGTCTGGCATGGGCTGCCCATCTAGTGGGTAATGTAGGGTCTTGCAGGCCACAGGCAGGAGTCTGGACTTTGCCTGAGGGCACCGGACGTCGTGGCGAGTGTAAGTCGTGGGTTTCGGGCGGTCACTCTGTCTACAGGTGGTGGGTGGGCTGTGGAGGGTGGGGGCAGCAGCAGGGGTCAGTTGGAAGCTGGCTGCACTCACAGAACTCTGCCCTTGAAAGTGCAGCTCTTTTCACGGCACTGAGCAGTTACTCGGTGTCAGGTAAGGGCAGGAAGACTTCGGGCAGAGGCAGCAGTGTCTGCGAAGGCCCCGTGGGCGGGAGGAGCTGACGGGAGGCGTGCCAGGCGGGGATGTGTGGCTGAGGAGGCAGCGGCACCTGGCGCCAACGGGGTGGTGGCGCGGGTGGTGTTGGTGCCCCCGGGTCCTGCTGGCATGAACGGTGGGTGACGGAGCCTTTTCTCTGAGTTAGGGGACCCCAGAGGAGGTCTAGTTACGGAGCGGCAGATCGAGAGGTATCTGAGTTTGGAGTGTACTGAATTAGAGCTTTCCTTTCTCTCCTCCAAGGCCTGGGTAGCTGTTGGCTTCTGGCACTGATAAGGCAGCTAAGGGTGTGGCCAGCTTTGACCCAGGAGCTTAGCCAGGGCTGTAGGCCATGTCCTGCATTGTGTGCTCTTCAGGGAGCTTCTGGAGTCTCAAACCAAAGGCCGTACGGTTGCTTATACAGCTACGATGACATCTGTGTCATCACAGAGGTGTTTGCGTATTGCAACATATGTTTTAAAGAGCCATGAGGATGGTGGCTGTGCTAACAGGGCAGATAGCAGCTGATGCTCCAGCCGCAGTGCGTGCATGCCTGAGGGCCGGCCAGTGAAGACAGGTGCCTGTAAGCTGGGCACAGGGGTAGGCTCTGAGACAGGACAGCAACTATGGAATGTTCTTGCCGGCTTTCTGGAGGGTCAGTGTCCTGCTTGGGTCTGGCCAGGGGCCTCTAGCCAGGCTGTGGAGGCACCCCTCCTTGTTGAAGAGGGGAAACAGTGGCCCCTGGGAGCTGCCGGGAGGCCCCTGGCACAGGGCTGCAGGGAGGGCATCCTCTCCCCAGAAACCAAGCCCAGCCTCAGGGCCGTCCCGTCAAAAGACCCTTGGAGTCCACTTCTACTGGGGTCAAATTAATGGAGCCTTCAGTAAGGTTGGAATGCTCCATTTCAAAACTGCTGCCTCCACCCAGATCACCCCAGCTAAAGCCTGCAATGAGCCACAGCCTCAGCACCCGGCAGCTCCGCACAGCCCTTCCCTCAGGGCTCTGCCTCGCCCTCCAGAAATGAGACCCTGGGTCCCAGCTTTCAGGTTTCAATTCCTCCTCTCCTATGGAAGCCCAAAAGCCTAGGAGCTTATTGTCCCCTGTTCCTTGGCTGCCTGGACTCCCCCGCAGGGCTCAGGGAGCCATGGCTGGGCCTCTGGGAAGGGCTGGGTGGGCCATGGGTGTCGGAGCGGGGCGGCAGTACGTGTGAGGATGCTCAGGGTGCTGCTGTCCCCTCCACTCTAAATGATGGGCCAGTTTGCAGTTGTCTCAGAAAAAGCACCTGAGCTTGCCCCTCTTTTCACACCCTCCCTACCTTCCTGTGGCTCTGTTGTTTCTGGAACATTCCTTGCAGCTGCTGGCCCTCGCCAGCACAGAGCCTCAGTGCCGGGGAACCCAGTGCCGGCGGCCCTTCCCCTCTTGCGAGCAGGTGGCCCAAGCCCTGCAGGCCCGGGAACCCTGGGGTGTCTTTCCTGCCTGGGCCCTTCAGAAGGGGCTCCTGCCAGCGTGCCTTGACTTAAATTCATCAGAGGTCACTCAGGGATGCTAAGCGTTTCCCACGCAGGATTGTGGTCATGAGCTTCATGTCACTGTGGCATTTGGTCCCAACACACAAGCATATCTTGATGTGGAAGGCTTTGTCCATTGAAGAAAGAATGCAAGTTCCTGTTCCGATTCCAGATCTTTTGTTAAACGTTTATAGGCAACTTTCCCACTCCCTGACCCCTCCTGCCGGCCTCCCCCTCTGCCAGAAAGTCCCAGTTTATCACACACGGCACTGTGAACAGGAGCTGTCACACGTGACCCAAGCGTCGCCTGTGACCTCACACAGCCCCCGGCCGAGTGGTGACACAGTGAGTATTTCCTGTGAACAGGGAGCCTTCCTGGTCCCACCATTGTTGTTCAACTTTTCCCTGGGAAAAAACATAACTTATTTACTGGGCCTGGCGTTGTGTTTGTTTGGAGCTGGGCTGGGAAATGCCCCGTCCGAGGCGTCCCAGTGGCAGCCCCTGCCGCGAATGGGAGAAACCAAGTTCTCACCACTGCGGGCGTCAGAGCGGGATCCTCGGGGCGGGAGGCGGGAGGCAGCCTTGCCCTTCCAGGGCCGCTTTGAAGATATGATGGAAAATGTTTATTTTTCTTGCCAAGGTGCTTAGACAAAACAAAGGGAGCTGTCCCCTGTTACTTGGAACCATCGTGCAGCCCAGCTCTGCGGGCACCCGGCGGGCATCCCGTGGCCATGCTGTCTCAGGTGCTAGGGACTGAGATGGTGCCTGGGACTGCCTAGAGGGCTTGAGCTTTCCTTACAGCCTAGAATTGACTTTTGGGCAGACTGGGGAGGAAAGAATGAGACATAGACGCTGCTGGCCCTGTCCCCGCCCCCGACCTGTCTCTCCATCCTCAGCCTGACCTGCTCGTGGTCTCTCTGACCTCCACCCCATGCCATCCGAGGGAAGCCTCCTTGGCCCTGGCAGCCCCTCCTGCCCTGTGTACCCCAGTCATGTGTCTCCCGCTCTGGCTGGATTCTGGGTTCCTCCAGAGTACACAGGCCAGCACCCGGGGTGGCGCCAGGCCCACCGAGAGGTTCAGCAGTGACAGCTGTCGTTGGGTGTAGATGCCTGGTGCCAGCGTGCCACCCCTTCCAGGGAAAGAGCATGGAGGGCACCCCAGCAGGAGGCACAGACCGTGGTGCCACAGTGGGCTCTGCATCTCCACTGGTCCCCTTGGAATGCTCCAAGTGCCAGTCCTGATGTGCAGACTTGGGGTTGTCCAAGCAGAGGGGAAGATGGAGAAAGGAACCCCGCAGCTGCCGGCCTGGCAGTGTCTCATTGAGGATAGGAACACGGCCTCTGACCCCACAGGGTGTAAAGTGAAAATCACATCAGGAAGGAACGGTGGAAGAAGCACAGTCCAAGGCAGCTGTATGGTTTGAGGGGCTGCCCTGGGTCCCAAGGCAGATAGGGCAGGTGTAGGGGTGAGTTAGTGGGGGTCAGAGGGAGGCATAGGGAGGCCTGACCTAGGGCTGGGGGCTGGCAACACCGGAGGGACGGGCCATGGCCACAGGGGGGCCGGGGCAGCTGTGGGGGCTGTAGGAGTCAGAGCGGAGGGCAAAGGGGAGGATGCTTGTGGGTGGAGGTGCCAGGGATACCTGGGGCCCCAGTGCCACCAGGCTCTGGAGGGGCCCGTGGGGCAAGGGTTCAGAAGCAGCCTGCACAGGACTGGGAAGCTAAGGGCCTGGCCTGGGCCCAGCAGTTTACCCCATTCCCCCGTTTCTTCTTGTCTCCCAGGGTGAGAAGCCTCCCTTATGGGCTGGGACGGCTGTCTGGTCCAGGGCTGCTCTGGATCCAGCGTCTTCTCATCTCCCAGGGCTGTCAGCATGAAGGCGGGACAGGTCTGTGCACGCAGCGCTGCCTCTAGCCTCTAGAGCGGGTGGGCTGGGACCCACCTGCAGCCCTCCCGCCCTCCTGACACCCAGCCAGTGCTTGGGGCAGAAACAAAGTAGGAAGGGGACAGTGGAAGAGGGAATGCCTGGGTTTTTCTCACTTGGCACCGCTTTTAACCCAACGGTTGGCCTTAGTTGACGCAGCACAGTGTGGCTAAAACTTGGATGGATAACTCCACTCTCCCTTTCTTGAAAAACCCACAGGCAGAGTTAGGAGATGGGGAGGGAATTTCAAACCCTGTGTTAAATAAAACCACAAACACTCTCAAAGGACTATAACAGTGTCGTCTATAATACATCCTCCACAGTGTCTAGGATACAACTCTCAATATTATTCCACCCTTTTTTTTTTTTTTTTTTTTTTGAGAGACAGAGTTTCGCTCTGGCTGGCGTGCCAGTAGCTCGATTTCGGCGCACCACAACCTCCACCTCCCGGGTTCAAATGATTCTCCTGCGTCAGCCTCCTGAGTAGCTGGGATTACAGGCATGTGCTACCACGCCCAGCTAATTTTTGTATTTTTAGTAGAGATGGGGTTTCACCATGTTGGTCAGGCTGGTCTCGAACTCGTGACCTCAGGTGATCCACTTGCCTCAGCCTCCCAAAGTTTTGGGATTACAGGCGTGAGCCACCACACCGGCAGACATGTTTTTTCAAAAGCAAAGGGGACCCTTGCTCGGAAGGCAGTGGAGGCTGACCCACGATGATGCCACACGCCGTGCTGGCCAGATGGGTGTGCACAGCTGTGCCAGTGGACAGAAACCACACTCAGAATGGAGAGCAGGGAGTCCCAGCAGAGAAATAGAAGCTATAGAGAAAGCCAAATGGAAGCTCTAGGTCTGAAAAATACAGCATCAAAATAGAAAAGGAACCAGATGGGGCTAACGGCAGATTGGAGAAGACAGAAGAGTCAGTGGACTTAATGATTAATCAGTAGAAATAATATATTGGAGAAAAAAAGAAATGAAGCCCCAGGAAACAGGGATGACCTCAAAGGTCTCATGTCTGTAATTGGAACCCCAGAAGAAAAAGAGAATGGGACATAAAAACTTAAAGGGCCAGGAGCAGTGGCTCAATCCTCTTAGCACTTTGGGAGGCAAAGGTGGGCAGATTGCTTGAGCTCAGAAGTTTGAAACCAGCCTGGCCAACACGGCGAAACCCTGTCTCTACAAAAAATACAAAGATGAGCCGTGTGTGGTGGTGCACGCCTGTACCCAGCTACTCAGGAGGCTGAGGCACAGGAATTGCTTGAACCCGGGAGGCCAGACATTGCAATGAGCCAAGATTGCGCCATGGCACTCCAGCCTGGGTGACAGCAAGACCCTGTCTCAAAAAAAAAAAAAACCCACAGCTTTGAAGTAAAACATATGGAATGTTTTCTAAACTTGGTGAAACGTTAATATAAATCTACAAATTCATAAACCTCAAGGAAGCCCAGCCAGGAGGTGTGTACAGAAATCCCTGTCTAGGCTTGTCATTGTCAAACTGCTGAAAACCAACAATAAAGAAAAGCTTTAAAGCAGCCCAAGGAAAAAAGATACATCAGTGACATAGGAGGGAGCACGCACGAGAATCACCGCAGCCACCCTGTCAGAAACTGCAGCGCTCCGAACACAGCGGATTCCATCCTCAAGGATCTGGGCTGGGAGGAATTCACCCAGAATTTTGTGTCCCGCAAAAGTATTCTTCAAGAGTAAAAGTGTAATAAAGAGAGTTCAGACAAGATCCAAGCACATTGGTCGCTCTTAGAGACCCTTTATTAGAAATGCTTAAAAAAAAAAAAACTAAAGAAATTCCTTCAGGCTTAAGGGAAGGGGTATCAGATGAAAACGCAGGATTTTCAAAAAGGGACAAGGCCTACTGGAAATGGTCAGATGGTTTGGTTCAGGTCAGCTAGCGTTCAAGCCCTCTGTGAGTCACAGGTCCCATCTGGTGCCAGCCTGGGTGGGTGGGTGGCACGGAGAGAGGAGGGAGCGGCCACAGCCCTCCGGGGGGGCATGGTCTCTCAGGAGTGCATGTGGGTGGCTGAGGCGGCTTGGATGCTGTGTGGAAAAGGGGAGGCACTGCCGTGCCCAGGGTGGCGGGGGCCTCCTGGGTGGATGGCCCCCGAGGAGTTTGAAAAGTGACAGCAGATGGGGGTTCCATAGGCAAGGAGGTGAGAACCAGCATGCCACTACAGGAAACACTCAGAGCCGTTCCAGGTGCACACTCCAGAGGGGCCAGGGCAGCACACAGGCCCCGCAGCTCTGCCAGGGGCCACCCGTCACGGGGTTTGACCCCAGTGATTGGTTCGGTCTGCATGTGGTGAGAGTAATAACCGCTTCCCATTCTTTGGGCGCCCTCTGTGTAGTTTTGATAAAGAGCCTCTTCTGAGAAATAGGCTTCCTGATGGATAATTATTAACAAGGGCAGGGACGCCAAGGAACCCGGGTCTGCCATGTAAATTCTCACCCGTCCAGTGGACGTGCTCCACGGACTTCTCGTTTCCTGAAACATCTGTCCTTTCTGCTGACTTAGGAATAAAATTCACCCTTCCTGAGGTTTGCAGTGCAAAGGTCAAAGCAAACACCTTAAATTCTCCGCCAAATGCGTAAATATTTGAGTGGACACATTAGCAGTGATTGTGAAAGGTGCTTCCCTCCTCTGAAAATGATTTCCTCCTCCCACACAAGTTTATTTTTCTTGCTAGTTCAACACAATACTCTCAGTGGCTTTTGGCAGCGTAAAACATTAGCCAGATGAGCCGCTGGCACGTCAAGCACCTTTACTTTGTAAGGCAGCATTTTGCTGACAGCATGGGGAGAGGGCACAGATCTCAGGTCCCCTGTGGGATGAACTGGCACCATGTGTCTGGAGCATGGGACTCCCATCCAGATTAAGAAGAGACCCCCAGTCCCAGAGCCCCCCTCGCTTCAGCCACTGCCCCCCGTCAAGGGCGACCGGGACCCAGGTTCTCACAGCGGAGAGTCCTTTCCGTGCCTTTGGACATCACGCAACAGGCATCAGAGGCGCGTGCTCATCTTTGTGATGCCACTTCGCTCGGCACTGTGAGTGAGCTCGTGTACACGGCTGCGTGTTCCCGTGCTGCGGTGCTTATGACGGTGCCCACATCATGTGCCCACATGGCTGGCGATGGACACGCGGGTTTGTGTGATAGGGAGGCAGCCTGTAGACTCGGGGACAGAGTTTGAAATCAGGTAGCCCAGGGCTGAAATCCTAGCTTTGTGACCCGGGGTGGATTACCTGACCTCTCTGAACTTCAGGACCCCTGTCTGCAATAAGCACAGTATTTCCTGTCTCCCGGGGTGGTCAGGAAGGAGAAAGTGAGCGTGACAGGTGTCATCTGCAACCCTTTGGCTCCAGCTGGACACACTCATCCCCCCTGCCCCCACTCAGTAGCCACCCAGAGCAGCCCTTTGCCGGCTGTGGGGACCCTCTGTAGGACCCTCTATGGTGCATTTTCAGCTATTTTCAGCCAGTGAGGTCCAGGTGTGCTGGGCCCTTCCTGCCTCTGTGAAGCTGCGGTCCCCATCCTGCTCTTGTAGACCATCTGGTGTCGAGGGACAGTGGCCCTGTGCCTGCCACCCTCGAAGTAGCCTACAGCAGCCCCGAGGCCCTGGTCAGCACCAGCCGTGTGGAGGGGCTCTCAGCCCCGTGTCCACCCCGGCCAGGTGCCCTCCACGTGCCTGCGCAGTCAGCGCTGCTGTCCCTCAGGCTGGTGCCTGGGCAGGTGGGGCCCACTGGCCCTCCAAGGCCTGGCTGCTTTTCTCTGGCCACCTGATGCTTATATTGTGGCCAGGTTGACTTCAGATCATCTGGCCTTGCAGAAAAAAGAGAGTCCACCCCGTGGAGACACAACCCGAGTGGGGGGTATGCACGTGTGCACGTGTGTGCGTGCGTGTACACAGAGGCACCTGCTGTCAGCGAGCTCCCAAGCAGACTGTGGCAGAGCCCGGCCGGTGCTTGCGTGGGTGATGGCCCTTGTGTCCTTTGCAGGCCTTCCGGAGCAGTACTATAGCCTCACCTGGTTCCTGAGCCCCATCCTTGGCCTCATCTTCACGCCTCTCATTGGGTCTGCCAGTGACCGGTGCACCCTGAGCTGGGGCCGCCGGCGGCCTTTCATCCTCGCCCTCTGCATCGGCGTCCTCTTTGGTGTTGCACTTTTCCTTAACGGCTCTGCCATCGGTAAGTTTCTCCTCACACCCGGACGGGGTCCTGGCCCTGGGTAGCTCCACTCAGTAAAAGCTGAATGGTATTGACCATTCAGGCTGACCCTGTGTGGGGCTGGCCGGGCTGCTGGGGACACCCTGCCGGTGACCACCCCGCAGGCCGCCTGGCAGCGCCGAAACCAGCCCCACGTGGGAAAGCCGGAGGAACCTGCTCACAGGAAAACGCTTCCTGTTGTGACCGCTTGTTTTTGATGCGTATCTGACGCCGCGTCCTGTTTCCAGCATTCTTTCAGAAATTATCTTTGCTTTTTTTGTTCTCCTTTTCTTCGACTTGGTGTTAAAATGTCCAGAACCGGGTTTGATGTCTGTGTTTTGCCCTTTTGGTGGTGGTTTTCTTTTGAATTAAAACAACTGTGTGTGGGAAAATACTTTTTGCCTCGAGGGCACCCATCAAAACTGTTAAAAACACAACATTTTCTGGCAACAACTTTTTGAGACTGAGGAGCTTAATCTGTTCTGAACTCAAGGAACTTGCGCCAGGTCTGTATGATGCAGAGGGAAGTGGGGGAGTTGGAGCGGTCAGAGGAGAGGCCCCGGGGACACTTCTCAGAGCCCGAGTGGGCACTGGCCGTGGGGCAGGCCTTGTCACCAACAGGCAATGCCTCTGATTGCGTGTGGGGGTGCAACTGCCCTGGTGCCTGCTGGGCACGGAGCTGCCGCCCCCCACCCCCAGCCTGTCCGTGTCCCTCAGGAACAGCCCTCCCCTCCCCACCATTACCTAGATGGAGAGGGAAACAACATGGCTTCCCAGGACTGTGTCTTTGGGGGAGGTCCTCCCAAATGTGACCCAGATGCAGCAAGCTTGGGAGCCCCAGCCCCTCTGCCTGGGAGCTGTCTCCTGCCTGTGGTCTGAGGTGGCCAGCAAGGACCACCTGGGCAGAAAGTCCTTCTCCCGCACCTCCATGGGCAGGTGTGTCTGCGTTCAGGCTAATCACAGCACCTCAGGTCCTGGGTCCCAGGCCCTGCCCACAGTTCCCCTAATCTCGTCAGGAGGGCACTGCTTGTCTCCCTGGTGGGAAGTGACGGGTTGAACCTCAGCCGCCAACATTGCTCTGGATTCAGGGGTACACTCCCCGAGGCCGGAGGGACGTGGATGGGGGCAGCTGCCGTTGGGTGCTGGCAGCCTTTTGCAGGAGGACCTGTAGAAGGCGAGGCCCCTGGCATCTTTCTCTCCAGAGCCACATCTCCTGAACCCAGGCTGCCCTGAGAACTTGGGTGCAAAGCCCCCAAAGTTTGGGGTGTCGTTTCCTTTCAGACCTAGAGCAGGCCCGTGAGACCCCCTGCACCTGCCTCGTGAAGCCTTGTCAGTGTCGCCCACGGGTTGTCTGTAGCGTGAGCGCTTTGCCTCGTGGACGTCTGCACTATCATGTGTGGCCTCCTTAGCGACCCTGAGTTACTGCTTCCAGCACAGCAGCCGTAATCTGACGGCCGGGGTAGGAAGGACCATTCTCCCATTGTCTGTTTGAAAGAACATCAAGGGTGAGTAAACCCTTGGAGAGGGTTTACTAACCGAATGGGGAAAAGAAACCCTGGAAGCCACAGAAGTACGCAGAAGAAAACCTAGCTCCTGTCCCCTGCACCTGAGCCAAAGAGCCCCGCTCTCTTGTGCAGAAGGGCTGGCGTGGCTTTGTGGCCCTGCCCCCTCCGTGTGCCCCTTCCGCGTGGCTGTTTGCTCTCGGGCCCACCCTGGCCAATGTGTGAGGACCTGACCGCTGCCCCGTGTGCTCTGTGCAGGTCTGGCCCTCGGCGATGTCCCCAGCTGGCAGCCCATCGGCATCGTGCTCACGGTGCTGGGGGTGGTGGTTCTGGACTTCAGCGCCGATGCCACCGAGGGGCCCATTCGCGCCTATCTGCTGGATGTGGTGGACAGCGAGGAGCAGGACATGGCCCTCAACATCCACGCCTTCTCTGCCGGTAACACTCCTGCACTGAGACAGGGTGGCCAGGGTCCAACATGCCCAGGCCCAGTGTGGGGTGGGGACAGGAGCCTGTGCTCCCGTGGTCAGTGCTACCTCATCACGCTGCATGGTGGGCTGAGGCAGTGGGCAGGGCCTCAGGGCTGGACAGTAACCAGGGGCAGCCCTCCTGACCACTGGGCAGTGGGCCGAGGCACTGAGGAGCCTCCAGGGGCAGGAGGCCGGGCCTGCTGGGGTGATGTACTGCTTACACAGTGAAGCTCCCGGCCCTGCACCGACCTCGACCTCCAGCTGGGCAGTGTTCCTGTCCAGGTGAATGTGGTAGGCTCCGTGTGCTGAGGGCAGGGCATTCAGCACAGAGAGGCACCCACTGCGTCCGTCCTGGGACCATCTGCCCCTCACTGATCAAGCAGTGATTCTGTTAGGTCAGAATTCTCAGACCTGGGGGCAGCTGCAGTTTCTGGTTTTGTTCTTCCTTCCTACCGCTTTCTCCTCCTCCATCCCCTGACTCCTAGCAGGAGTGCAGCCCCGGCCCCCTGTTAGAGGGAGAGGCCCTTCCAGAGCTTTCCCTGTGGCCTGGTGCCACCGGCTTACCAGCTGCTGCCTCCTCCCATGCAGGCCTCGGCGGGGCTGTCGGCTACGTGCTGGGTGGGCTGGACTGGACCCAGACCTTCCTGGGCAGCTGGTTCCGGACACAGAACCAGGTGCTCTTCTTCTTCGCCGCCATCATCTTCACGGTGTCCGTGGCCCTGCACCTGCTCAGCATCGAGGAGGAGCAGTACAGCCCGCAACACGAGCGCAGCGTGGAGGAGCCCAGCGCCCCGGACGGGGGCGAGCCGCACAGTGTCCCTGCCTTCCCAGATGAGGTGCAGTCGGAGCATGAGCTGGCCCTGGACTACCTGGACGTGGACATCGTGCGCAGCAAGAGCGACTCGGCGCTGCACGTGCCAGACGCCGCGCTGGACCTGGAGCCCGAGCTGCTCTTCCTGCACGACATCGAGCCCTCCATCTTCCAGGACGCCTCCGACCCTGCCACCCCCTGCAGCACCAGCCAGGAGCTTGCCAAGGCCAGGCTACCCCACCTGGCCACCTTCCTCAGGGAAGCCGCCAAGGAGGACGAGACCTTGCTGGATAATCACTTGAATGAAGCTAAAGTCCCAAACGGAAGTGGCTCCCCGGCAAAAGATGCCCTCGGCAGCTACGCCAGGGTGGACATGAAGCCCTCGGCCACGTTGAGCTCTGTGCGGCGGCGGCGGCACGCGTTCCGCAGGCAGGCCTCCAGCACCTTCTCCTACTACGGCAAGCTTGGGTCCCACTGCTACCGCTACCGGCGTGCCAACGCAGTGGTGCTGATCAAGCCGTCGCGTAGCATGAGCGACCTGTATGACATGCAGAAGCGGCAGCGGCAGCGGCACCGGCACCGGAACCAGAGTGGGGCCACCACCTCCAGTGGAGACACGGAGAGCGAGGAGGGGGAGGGCGAGACCACTGTGCGCCTGCTGTGGCTCTCCATGCTCAAGATGCCCAGGGAGCTGATGCGCCTGTGCCTCTGCCACCTCCTCACCTGGTTCTCTGTCATCGCCGAGGCCGTGTTCTACACCGACTTCATGGGCCAGGTCATCTTCAAGGGTGACCCCAAGGTGAGTGCTCGGCCACTGGAGCGGGCCCCCCTCCACCTACGTGCGGCTCACCGAGAAACTCGCAGGCTGGGCTGGAGGGGCCTCTTCCTGGTGCCCACACATGTCAAGGAGGGCGCATGGGGCCTCCTGTGCAGGTGAGGGACCCACGGCAGGCAGCTGGCCTGTGCACGCCCCTGGGAACTTGGTCGGGGCCATCCTGGAGGCCACGGGTGGGGGTTGCAGTGAGGCCCATGGTGAGCAATCGTGAATACCAGCTGCCGATTCTGCTGCTGAACGGGCTGTCTGTTACTGTGTCAGGCTACCCCAAAGCAGAACCACTAAAGTGATGGCCTGCTGTTGCTCATTCCAGGCTCATGGGCGGCTCTTCTGGCCCTGAGCTATCGGCTGGGTTACACCCGTGGCCACTTTTGCCAAGAGAACCAAGGTGCTCTCAGCACACACTCGGGCCTCCTGCCTGCCTCCATACGGTCCTTCCCCTTCTGAGTCCAGTCTGAGCTGCTCCATGCAGTGGCTCCAAGAGGGCCAAGGCCACGGGGCATGACTTCTGCAAGTCCAGCCCAGCCCAGCCCAGCCCAGCCTAGCCCAGCCTGGGGAGCGGGGAGCGCAAACAAGACCCTGCCTCTTGCTGAGGTAGCAGAGTCGCAGCACAGATCATTTGTGGTCTGGGAAGCATGGAAATGCTTTACCAGATAGCAACCAACTTGGGGCGGGCCCTCCTCCTGGAGGGGACTCTCTTGTCACCGCTCTTAAAATGAGTAGCTGGCCAGCAGCCATTCCCATGGGAAATACACTCCTGGGCCTGGAGATGCCCTCATCAGCCCCATCTCATTTCTGGAACAGGCCATCTCGAACTCCACCGCCTGGCAAGCTTACAACGCTGGGGTAAAGATGGGCTGCTGGGGCCTGGTCATTTACGCGGCCACTGGTGCCATCTGCTCAGGTAAGAGCTAGGTCAGGTCAGCACTCCCAGTCCAGAAAACACTCAGATCAGAAATGTGGACAAGAGAATCCTGCACCTTAGAATCTGGGGCCATCAATTGCACCCTGACTTCCGGGTCCCCCTTGGGGAGAAGCATGGAAATTTCCCTCATTTCAGGGGAAAAGGCCGCTGTGGGCTGGCACGGGGAGCAGTGTGTTTCTGAGACGCCTTTGGGGCCTGTCCTGCTCGTGTGGTCCCACGGCGCTGTCCCATGTCAGTGGCGCCTTCTGACACGCTGTCCCTGGCCCCAGTGCAGAGCTGGACGGTGGCCTGGCGGGCAGAGTGGCAGCGGAGCAGGGTGCAGGCACGTTTCACCCTGAGGGATGGGCCCCGGTGGCAGGCTTCCGTCCCTCGGCAGCGCACCCAGGCTCGCCGGGAACCAGGGGTAATTGGGTCAGGGGTCTCTGAGCCAAGTGCGAGTCAGGCTGGCCCACCTGGATTCTGAACCTGGGGAAGGGCAGCTTCATTCGGCCTGAGCCAGATGTGAGGATGGCCGAAGTAAATGCCTCTTGGTCAGCAGCAGCCGGTGCAATGGCCCATGCTGTTGCCACCACTTTAACAGAAGAATTCTCAGCAGAGCACTTCCCAGAAGAGGTGACATCTGAGCCACCGGGCAGGAAGGGTGAGGGAAGAATAGAGGTGCCCATGAGAAAAACAAGCAACAATGTCCCGAGGCAGGACTGCCCACTGCTGCCCACCTCAGAAGAAATCGTCCTGGGTGTGAGGCCAGAGAAGGCACTGAGTGGTCCCAGATTGGTAGGGCAGGGCAGGGGTCCCTGGGAGCTGCAGGAAGAGCTTGGCTGTGGGGCCTGGAACAAGGAAGGCCGACTTCTCTCTGTGGTACTGAAGCCACTGGGCCTCCCAGTGGGCCCATGAGCTGCAAGCATGTGCCGGAGGTCCATGCCGCTGTGTCTGCCTGAGCAGGCCCAGGTTCAGCCAGAATGAGGGAAGGTTGGGTGAATGAAGGGGTCGAGGGAAGGGATGGCGGAGGGAGCCCGGCAGGAGCCAGCTGCCTGCCCACTGTCCCTGTCCCTGTGCCTCTCTCTGCAGCCCTGTTACAGAAGTACTTGGACAACTATGACCTGAGCGTCAGGGTGATCTACGTGCTGGGGACGCTGGGCTTCTCCGTGGGCACGGCCGTGATGGCCATGTTTCCCAATGTCTACGTCGCCATGGTCACCATCAGCACCATGGGTATCGTCTCCATGAGCATCTCTTACTGCCCCTATGCCCTGCTGGGCCAGTACCACGACATCAAGCAGGTGCGTGCCACAGCGGCCCTGAGAGCCGCGTCCCAGCCTCCTGAGCTCCTGCTGTCCCCTCAGAACAGAGCCCTGCACTTCCACGGGGGGAGGCTCACCACACAGATGGCCCTCCGACATCTCCGCTTCTGACATGTCTCCTTCCAAAGCCCACAGAGCCACCACCTGTCCCTGGGCGGCCCCTGGCCACAAAGGGTCTTCTTCAGCCGCCCCCACCCCCTAGCACCTCCCAGAGGTTTCTGGAGGCAAAAGCACTGTCCCTGCTCCTTCGGTCCCCTCAGGCCCAGTCACGCTTCTCTGAGGGGGAAGCTCTAGCCAGCCCTGTCCAGTGGGGCGGGAGGAGAGCCACCCAGGTATGCCTACACTTCAGTGAAAGCTAGCATATTTCATTTAACCTGGTGAAACATTATTTCAGCATGTACTCTATATGAAAAAATCGCCACGATATTTTACACTCTTGCTAATCATTGAAATTGTGTGTATGTTACATCACAGCACATCACAGATGAAACAGGTTTTATCTCAAATGCTCAGCCACAGCACAGGCAGACTCTTGCCTCTTTCTGGATTTTATGCAGCTGAAACATCTGGCTTCATCTCTGGGTTTCACTCACACGAATGCTGGCAGCAGCACGGCCAGCCTTTTCATGTCGCGGTGTGTGGCCAGATGCTCCCTGCTTTGGGGGCATTTGGGTTATGCTGTCGCAGGTAGCACTGCTGGAGCGTCCCTGGCCACACCTCCTTTTGTGCTCTTGCTCTTGGTTGACAGTCACCTTGGAGTGGATGTGGTGTGTATGGTTTGAGGTAGGGGATCAAGACTTTTATTTTTTTCCCCCTACATATGGGTGTTTGCCCAGGTCATGACCCAGCGCTGTTCCCTGCCCCTCTGTGCGGTGCCATCTTTGTCATAAATTGGGCTTCCATGTAAGCGTGTGTTTCTGCTCTCTTCTGTTAGTCGATTCTAAGAAACGTCAATTGTCTCAATTAAACTAGTTTTATAATAAGTCTTGAAACCTGGTGGTAGAAATCCTTCAACTTTGTTCTTCTTCAGGATTGTCTTGGCTATTCTTAACCATTTATTTGTCATCTCAATGTTAGACTCAGCTTCTGGGCTTTTAAAATTAAAAGCAAATTATATCAGTTAATTTGGGGAGAGTTAATGACTTCGTAGTATGGAGCTTCCCATCCCTAAGTGCTATATCCCCTTCTATTATTAATCGTCAGTGCACATCCGGAGATTCTTTGGGCCATCTACTTACGCAACCATATCATCTGTGTCTAATGAGCTGTATTTCCTCCTTCCTGATTCTCCTTACCTGTTACTTGTTTTCCTTGCCTTCTTGGAATGGCTGGAACCTCCAATACAAAATAAATAGAAGTGGTGTTTGCTCTTTCAGATCAACCAGGGAGTATTTAATATCTCACTTAATATCTTTCTAGGGAGTATGATGCTTTTTTTTTTCCTTTTGAGACAGAGTCTCGCTCTGTTGCCTAGGCTGGAGTCCAGTGGCACAAACTCGGTTCACTGCATCCTCCACCTCCCAGCTACTCAGCCCACTGAGTAGCTGGAATTACAGGTGCCCACCACCATGCCTGGCTAGTTTTTGTATTTTTAGTAGAGACGAGGTCTCACCTGTTGACCAGACTGATCTCAAAACTCCTGACCTCAGGTGATCCGCCTGCCTCACCCTCCCAACGTGCTGGGATTACAGGCATGAGCCACTGCACCCAGCCCAGAAGTATGATGCTTTGATTTGTGTTTTCCTGAGAATGTGTCCATTTCATCTGCACTTTCAGAATTATTAGCATTAAATTGTTTACAGTAGTCTTATGATCTAATGAGATAGAACCTGTGATGGCGTCTCCTTTTTCCTTCCTGTGTTAGTTATCTGAGACTGTTGATTTGTGCTTCAAGGAAGCTTTGGTGTCAGTCTTCCCTGCCGCGTGTCCGTGTGCTCGCACTGCGTCTCCTGCCTTCTGTTATGTCTTGGTTTAATTTGCTGTTGCTCATTTCTTACTTGACTTCCAGCCTAATATTTGCAGGTAAGGCCACCTTCCCTCTACATGCACCTTTAACTGCACCGTTTGCAGGTTCTAACGTGTTTTCTTTTTAAAGAGTTTTATAATTTTCATTGTGATTTCTATTTTGAACTGTGAATTATTTAGAAGGACATTGATGGAATTCCGACATTTGGGCTGTTTCTAGTTGTCTTTTTACTGATGTCCAGTGTGATTCCTTAGTGGCCAGAGAACGTATCCCACAGGAGCACAGCCTTGCAGTTAGTTGTGGCTTCCTTGGTGGCCCGGCACATCTCGCGTGTTGAGAAATGCTCCATGTGCACTTGGAAAGAACGTGGGTCATGCACCTGGTGCCCTGCCTCTGTCAGGGAGGTCGGCCTTGACATTGCTTCACTCTTCTCTTACTGCTTTTGTCTGTTTATGAAAGGTATATTAAAGTGTCTCACTGTGATTGTGGTATACACGTTTAGAGCTGCTGTGTCTATCTTCTTAGTGGCTTGACCTTTTTTTCAGTATCTCTAGGAAAAAGCCTCCTGTGGAGATGCTGTCTGATCAGTCACACGTCTAATAGCAGTAGTATATGAACAGCAGCTTTCTTTTGTGTCTTTGTTCAAGAAACACAAATGAAGCTGCTCGCTGTTTCCGTGGGTCCCACCGCTTTGTTGTCCGTGGCCACCTGCAGTTTTACTTAGGGAAGCATCCACCTGGGCCCACGGCCCCACTGCCCCTCAGCCCCTGTGGAGACTGCCAGGGTGAGGTGGGACAGCCCGGTGGAGCCTGGCCCTGCTGCCTCTCCTTGAGACTGGAGGCCAGGTTCCTGGGAAGCCCACATCCCCATCAGATTGATGGAGTTGCTTCCACGCCTGCCCTCTCCTTGAGCTAGAACTTTCCACCTCTCTGCCTGCACAGTGCTGGGCAGGAATTGAGGTGGGGGAGGTGCTCAGGCAGGAGCGGTTGCTAAGAAGCTCAGTGGAAGACAGGTTGCATTTCCAGGCTGCTGGGTTAATAGTCACAGCTCTGCGGAGCTGGGTGCCGGCTGCCTTCTCCAGCCACTCACCCTCGTGTTTCCTGTCTTGCAGTACGTCCACCACAGTCCCGGGAACTCCAAGCGTGGCTTTGGCATCGACTGCGCCATTCTGTCCTGCCAGGTGTACATCTCCCAGATACTGGTGGCCTCGGCCCTCGGAGGTGTGGTCGACGCTGTGGGGACTGTCCGCATCATCCCCATGGTGGCCTCTGTGGGCTCTTTCCTGGGCTTCCTGACAGCCACATTCCTGGTCATCTATCCCGACGGGTCAGAGGAAGCCAAGGAAGAGCAGAAAGGCCTGTCTTCGCAGTTGGCCAGCGAAGGCGGGGCCGGAGGGAGCAGGGAAAAGCCCACTGTGCTGAAGCTCGTGCGGAAGGAGGGCCTGCTGGGGCCGGTGGAGACGGAGTCCATGGTCTGAGCCGCCCTCCCGTTTACACGCATTCCACCAGGTGGGCGGGCAGGCAGATGGGTGGATGGCGGCGCCCGGCCACGGACGGGAGCGGAGACACCGCGGAGCCCAGCAGTTGCTGTGGCCGCCCCGGCAGCACAGGTCCAAGCCCCGAGCCCCGTAGTCACAATTCAGTAGTCATAGGGTCGGTCTGAGCTGCTAGGCAAAAATACCACACTAACCACTTTTTTGATGATTAAAAAAATCATTTGAAATATTTTTTTAATTGAAAAAGATCTTTTGATTTCAATTCCTTTATTCTGCAGGTATATTATTCTGCATGTTTTTAAATTGTAAAACATTTATATAGACAATAAGCAATTTAGAAAAAATAAGATTTCGCATTTCTAGAATTATAATTGAAAACAAAATGTGACGCTCTGTGCTACGCCTTATCTGAATGCTTCAGGTAATGGTAGTGTAGTCAGTGACTAAAACATTTTTATCAGATTTGCTCTCTGTGGACGCCTGCAGGTGCTGACGTCTGTCAGATCCCGTCACTTTGGCTGGTGCTGCAGCTACTAGAGAGTATTTTTCTTTATGATTATTTTAGAAGAAAAGAATTCTTTCCCACAGTGTGGTTTTCTTAGAAGAACGGCATCTCTTCTTTTCCTCAGTGGATTTGACACATTGTGCCCTGGGCAGCGGCCGTACACCAAAGCTGGGAGGAGGCTGGTCGGGAGGCCCAGGCAGAAGACAGTGGTGTGCAGGGGCGGCTCCCAGACACCCTGCCCAGGGATGGGCTGGGCACCATGTGGGGGGCAGAGTGTGAGCTCCAGACGGGCTCCTGTGTGTGCGCGTGAGTGTGTCTGCACCCAGACATGTGACCCCGCTCATCCCAGCTGAAGGACTTTCCTAGGAAGCCAGGCTGCCCCTCCAGACCCCTGCAGACCCCAAATGTTGACTTCCGCTGCACTTTTGATCCATCACTAAACCATTTGCTGGGGATTCTTGAGAGCAGAGCTCCCGGCGGCCCTGCCTCCCAAGCCCCGCTGCAGGCTACCTCGGGCGTGTGGATGTGGAGAGCCTCCCCCTCCGGAAGGGAACGTACGTGCTGGAACCTGTCGGAACTCCACGGCTTCCTCACCTGCTCACCTGCTCACCTGCTCGACGCTGGAATCAGACAGGTGTACAGGGAAGCACGTGTCTGGACGGCAGAAGGCCCGTGCCACCGGAAGGCTTTGACGCTGAACTCCGGCAAGCACTGCAGCTGCTTGGAAATGTTTTCCAGACCACAGGCTTCTCAGAACCAAGCTGTTCCTACACCTCCGACTCAAAATGGTTGGCGTAACCCTACTGAGATCAGGAGACAGGGAGACCCCGCACGCCACACGGATACAGTCAGACAATTGTCATACTTTTGCTGCCTCAAGTCATTTTTAAATAAAGTCCTTTGGAATGCATGGGGATCATGCTGCAATATCATTCTAGAGCAAATATATATAGACACATAGATATATTTCAAGATGAAACTAAAGCAGTTTTTAAATAAATTACTTGAATTTTCTGTGTATTTAAAAAAACGACTGTTTAATGCACTTGATGGGCCGCTGGTCTTGCCATGTCTTCGGCCACTGGTGGCACTTTGCAGGTCGTTTGTGTCCGGGTGGCCGTTGGGTGCCTGCTCACATGCGGTGCGTCTGCCAGGCCCTGGTGTCCCAGGATCGCAGAGGACTGACTTCAGGACATCAAGAACGTGTCTTCTCTTTACGGAAACTTGAGGGTGGCCTTGTGAATCTCGTGCTTGGACAGGGCAAGTCCCACTACTGAACGTGCTGTTGTCTTTGCTGCGAGCCCTCCAGCAGCGGGAGCCCTTCTCCTTGTGGGGACGGCACCCCTGGCTTCCTCACCTCAGCCGGGCGCCCGTGGCAGCTCACTCTATGCAACTTGACCCTCTAGTGGCTTTAGACTGTAGGTCCCCACTCTGAGACCTGGCTGTGCTGTCAGGACCTCGAGGCACAGCCGCTGTCTAGCTGGTTTCTCCGGCTTCTCGTCCTGGCGACTGGAAAACATGGAGGCAAGAGAACAGCGGATACAGGGTGGCAGTGACCAGACCTGACCCGAACCACGCCAGACCTGGGTTCAGCCAGGGGCCGCCCCTCACCCGAGACTTCCCTCCCTCTCTCATCTGAAGGCCCAGGGGCCAGATCTAGGGCGCACCAAAGCCGGTTCCTTGCCAGCTGGAAGTGCAGGAGTCTCAGGGCTGGGCTGCGACTTGATTTTTAGGAGGAAGAGGGGCTTCGCAGCCCCGCTCTGAGCAGTGTTAACCCTGGAGATCCCAGCCTCGACTTGACCGATCTGAAGTAAGGATAACAAAGGCCTTCGGTGCTCTCCGCGCGGCCTTGCCACGGTCACTGTCAGAGTGTGAACATCCCGAAAGCCATTGCCAGCCAGGGACGGGCATGACTGTTGTGTGATCCTCAATGACAAGTCAGGGGACGCACCCTGTGGACTGGTCAAGCTCTCAGCCCTTCAAGTGTTGCCAACCAAAGTCTTTCTTAATGTGGAGGTCCGGTCAGCGCGCGGACCTGAAACGAGGGGGAGTGGTGGGGGCTAGGGTTCGGGGTCAGTAGAGTCGGTTTCTGGAGCGGCCTTCCTGGGAGGCAGGCGCGGGTGACCGGGGCCTTCCTGGTTCGTATGGGCCCAGCCTGGCCACAGCGAGGACCAGGTTGCCACATCCTTTAGCCTCAGCCCCTCCCCTGCACTGAGATTATTTCCAGATTGCACTCACTTGAAACTGTCCGTGTCGTCACCTTGTGTCTTAAGGGAAGCCGAGAAGGGCAGGCGGGCAGGCCGTCTTGTCCACACAGTGCCACTGCGCCCGCAGCTTGCGTGGGTCAGGCGGCAGCTCAGGTGTCTGTGGCTTCTAACCTTGTACCTCGGAGAGATGCAGTGCCAAGGTGGGGCTGGGGACGCCGGTCACTGTCAAAGGGGAGGTGCTCTGGCTGGCAGCCTTGTCCAGGAGGACAAGGAAGCTGTGCAGGTGCCCGCTGGGGGAGCTAGCCAGGCATCCAGGGCTGTGGGCGCAGCTGGAGTTGGGCTCATGGTGCCCTTGGGGTTTGGGCCATGCAGGCTGGTGGTGAATGAAGTGTCAGGCGGGGTGTCGGTTGGTCGAGTCTTGCATAATGTACGCAGACCAGTTAAAAACTAGGGTAACGTTGGTCTCATTATTGGTGGTTTTGTTCCCTATCAAAGTCAGCTAAGTCAAGAAGCTTCTGGCAAGCTTCCCCTTAATACACGGCAGAAGTTTCCAGGAATGCGAGCCGGTGGGAAGGGGCAGAGGTCGTGAGCGCTCAGCTGGGCCAGCCTGCCTGTGACCTCTTGCCCAGGTCTGTCAGCGGACTGGCATCATGACGTTCCTTGGTGGCTCAAGAGCTAGCCTTGGAGTGTTCTGTTTTTCTCAGCCCCAGGCAGGGGTCTGAGCTGGAATCATCCAACCCGCCACTGAGCATGCCAGCCCTTTGTGCTGCCCCTTGGACCCCTGCCCATGAAAGCCTCGGGCGCCTGGGAGAAGCGCTCTGTCCAGTCCTATCCCCTGGGGGAGGCAGGGCCGCTGGGCCCACCTCAGATGGTTAGTGGCTTCCAGCAGCCCTCAGGAGTGTTTCTCGAAGGCCCCACGTGTGGAGGACTTGGCCTGGGACCACCTAGAACCCCAAAGCAGAACAGGAAGCAGTCCTCAGGACAACAGGAGGGGCAGAAGGGGTGTGGTGGGCCGCCCTCAGCTCTCCGCTGCTGGGGCCGTGATGTCCGGGTGGCATGTTTGAAAAACTCTCCAAGACACCAACGGTTCCCTTCTGTGGCTAATGGCTTCTGCGGCCACCAGCGATAGCGACACCTGCTAGAGACCAAGTTTGCCAAACACCAAATATTGCTGTCCACGCTAGACGTGAACCGGCTTCAGGAACGACACACACCTCTTCCCACGCTGTTTCGCTTCTGCCTCGGCGCTGGTCCAGCTTTAGCCACCGCACAGCGTGCGAGTGACTGCTGCTGCGGAGCCAGGCCCATCTGCCCTCCGCCTCCCAGCAGCACACGCCGCCTCGGAGACACACCAGCTCCCTGCCTCCAAGCCTGGTGCCACAGGCCTGTCGTGAGGGACCCCCGCTTCCGAGAGCTCCTGGGGGGTTCTGCCCTTCACCACCTGGGAGAGGTGTCAGTTCAGTTCTGGGTTGAACAAGGCCCGTGCACACAGCATGTTGGGGACCCAGCCTAAAGTTCTTGTCACCTCCTCATGCAAAGCCAGCCATCACTCTCTGGCCAGAGCCCCCAAACCTCGAGGTGGCCCCTTGGCCAGCCCCTCCTTGGGCCACCAGGAGGACTGAGTACCCCTCCCAGCGGCTGCCCTTGCCCTCCGCAGGGCTGGCTGCCAGGGGCATGTCACTCTGTGCCGTGGACTGAGACCAGCTCCTGGTGACAGAATGACCTGTGTATTGGAGATGCCTCATTGTCAGAGAAACTTCCCAGGTATCTCGGAACGAAACTATTTAGTTCCATTGTGAACTGGCCACAGGACAGCTTTTTATCAACTTATTAAGTTGGAGCACTGTAATAGCTCTTGCTGATTTAGCAATGGTGTAAGTGTGTGTTAAACACATAATGTTATGTTTTAGGAGGAGGAGGTCGTAAGGAAGGGTCATGTCATTCATGACCTTTCCGTTAGTTGGGTAAGTGGCCTCATGTCCGTGTCCGTCTGGACACAGAGCCCTTGGTTCCGTCGTGTTTCTTTGCCAGGTGAACATTTGTGGCATGCGCTGCTGTTCGCACCCACTCTGTCCTGCACAAGGTTCGCTTGTGCAGTGCCCTGATTTCCTCTGTGCACTGAGAACCTCCCTGCATCTGTTTCTCTGTCCCTCTGTGGCTGACTCAATAAACTTTTCCCTCTGACGTGATAGTGTGGGTGTGTCTGTCACTTCCCTGCTGCCTGCCCTCTGCCCTCCTGGTGCCTAGAGGGTCCAGTGGGCTGTCTGAGGCCTGCAGATGGCGGGCCGGGCCCAAGGACAGGAGCATTCGTTCCCCGGAGGCCCCACCAGCTCGAAAACCTGAGGCCTGTCCCTGGAACGCCCACACACTCCCCCTTAGCCGTGGCCCTCCAGGGGTGCTCCTGTACCTGGAGGTGAGGGGTCTTGGCTCGGGCAGGGTCAAGGCCTGGGCCCTTCTGCTGGCCTGTTCTGTGGAGTGGGGGTGGGGCCTGTGGTCTGCCTCTGCTGAAGGGTTCCTGACTGTCCCTGGTTGAGTGTCTTGGGGAGGCAGCCTGCTTGCTGCCAGCAGGAGTGGGCACGCTGGGCTGAGGACAGTGGGTGGCCCGTCGTGTGCACCTGGCTTTGGCGGCCTCAGGGAACATATGGGGTCCTGGAGTGGCTGGAAGAGCACTCCCGGCCTTCCTACAGGCAGAGTGGGTCATCTTTGTCCTCTGGTACCCCACCGAGGGTTGTGGATGCCAGTCAGCAGTGAAGAAAATGAAGGGGAGGGGGTTTGCCTTGGGTGACCCAGCCGTTTTTGTCAACGGCTCCTCCGATTTGAAGCTGTGGGGCTTGGAGGGGGTCCCAGCCAGGCAAGGGGTGGGGTAGAAGGGACCTGCTTAGACTAGGGAGAAAGGAGGGCTTTGGTAGTAGGGGAGCCTCACCTCAGGGCTCCCAGATGGGACCTGCGTAGTCGTGGTGGGGGTTGGGGCATGGAAGCCAGGAGCCCTGGACCTGGGGATAAGTCCTGGCTGGGCCACTCTGGCGCTGCTGCAAAACACGGGCTGATCGCCCTGTGGTGGGGACTAAAGGGGTGGTGGCGTTCGGCCAGACGACAGTGGAGCAGAGAGCCAGGGCTGCCCAGACTCTGCACCCAAGGCCCCATTTGCCCTCTGGGACCCTGCCCGGCGCCCAGGCTGGCAGGAGCACGCAGCGTCCCCTGCCGTCCTCCGAGTGCGCGCGGCCCTGCCCCATCCCGCCCTGCAGTCCCACCCCGCGGCCTCACCCTGTCCCACCCCGCTGTCCCTGTTAGGGAGGGGCCGCGGAAGCCTCCGCCCACCACGGCACATCCGGTCCGCGCCCCCAGACTCGAGGCTAGGCTTTGGGGACACAGGTGGCGGCCCAGAACCACGGAGGACGGCGGGACCCGAGATCCAGGCGCTTCCCTCCCAGGTGGAGGAGGCGGCCAGCGAGAACGGCTTCCTGCAGGGGACACTGGCCACCGCGCCGCAATCCGCGCGGCCACGGAGACGCCCCCCGGGGAGGGCCTGGAGCAGTGGGAGCCCCGCACCCCGGCGGCCGCCCAGGGTCCAGTGCCTGTGGGGAGGGAGAGGGAATCTCGGCGCCCCAAGAAGACCCCCGCCCCCGGGTCAGGAACGGCCGGGGAAGGGGCAGGGGACCGGGCGCGTGTTCCCCCGCCAGCCCCACCGCCTCACCTGGCCCACCAGAGCGAGCACCAGACCTGCATCCCGCCCCCCGCCAGCGCTCTCCCAGGCTAGGAGGGGACGCCCTGCGCTGCGTCCCTTTCCTGGCCTTTCCCCAGGATGCCCGCCAAGGACATGCCCTCCCTGAGTGCCCAACGGCCGTCGTGGGGCAAGAAGTCGCCAAGGCAGAGAATCAGTGCCTCAGGCCTCCCAACCCGCAGCCTTTTTTGTCTTTTTTTCTTCTTTTTGGCCAGGCTGGAGCAACCTCGGCTCACTGCAACCTCCGCCTCCCCCAGGTTCAAGCGATTCTCCCGCCTCAGCCTCCCCAGTAACTGGGATTACAGGCGTGCACCACCACACCCTGCTAACTTTTGTATTTTTAGTAGACACAGGGTTTCACCATGTTGGCCAGGCTGGTCTCAAACTCCTGACCTCAAGTGATCGCCCGCCTCGGCCTCCCAAAGTGCTGGGATTACAGGCATGAGCCACGGCGCCCGGCCCCAGTCTTCACATCTTTGTCTCCACACTACTAATGCTAATTATTTTTAACAAAATTTGGATCACTGTGCAGAGTTTTGCAATCTACATTTTTTTGTTGTTGTTGTTTAGCCAAATATCTTCAACTTTCCTTGTTCCTTCACGTAGACTTACTGCATTCTTTAACAGCTGTTAGCATTCCAGGGTATCACTTCTTTCTTTTTTTGAGACAGGGTCTCCCTCTGTTGCCCAGGCTGGAGTGCCCAAGCTTGATCATGGCTCACTGAAGTCTCCTGGTGTCGGACCATCCTCCTGCCTCAGCCTCCCGGGTAGCCGGGACTGCAGGTGCACACCACCATGCGCTGCTTTGTTTGTTTGTTTGTTTTTAAGAAATAAGGTCTCCCTGTGTTGCCCAGGCTGGTCTCAAACTCCTGGGCTCAAGCAGTCCTCCTGCCTGGGCCTCCCAAAGTTCTGGGACTACAGGCATGAGCCACTATATCCAGTCTTCTTTGCCCATTTTTTCAGTTGAGCTGTTCATCTTGCCGTCAATTTGTAGAATACATTTTTGATAAAAATTCTTTGCAGATATAATATTGCAAATATTTTTTTTCCTTAATGACATATTTTGATGACATCCAATGTATCAGTTTTTTCTTTAGTGTTTAGCTTTTCTGTGTGTTCTCTCTAGAAAAGTCTTTGCACCAAGGTGGCAAAGATATGCTTGTCTCTAGAGCGTCCAGCTTCACGCTGAGGTCAGTGAGCCACCTTGAGTTAAATTCTGTGTAGTGAGGAGTGCTGGGCTGCCTCCCTTCTCCACACGTTTATCCAGTCGTGGCAGCAGCATCTGCTGAGCTCTTTCCTGGCTGAATTGTCGTGGAACTTTTGCTTTTGTGCAGTCGACTTGATTTTACGTGTGTGCATTTGGACCCTACGCATTTTCCCCATTGATTTCATTATCTATACTTACGTCAAATCCTACCGTTTTAATTACTGTGGCTTTTTAGTAAAGCATAAAGATACACGAGTCCTCTAGCTTGAGCCGTCCCACCTGGCTTGATCTTCTTTTCGAAGGTTATCTTAAATATTCTACTTTGCATTTCCATATATGTTATCAAATTCTCAATTTCTTTTTTAAACATTCTGTTAGGATTTTGACTGGGATTAAGTTGAATCAGGTCAATTTGGAGATGACATGTTTATAATATTTAATCTCACAGTCCTGGAAAACGGTACATCTTTCTGTCTTTAACATTTTCTCTCAGCAATGTTTTTGAGTTTTCAGTGTTGTACATCATTCATTAAAGTTATTTCTATTGAATGTGTTTTTTTTTATGTTACTGTAAGTATTTTAAAAGTTTACAAGTTGTTCGCTGTTAGAATATAGTAATGCAATGATTATATACTGACCTTGTATCTAGTACCTTACTAGAAAAAAACTAGAAAAATATTCTAGTTTTTAAAATAGATTCTTTAGGATTTATATAAACGGTCTTGCTGTCTTCTAATAAAGAGGGTTTTGCCCCTTCCAGTACAATCTTCTTCCTCCCCCCTCAATGTTCTGCTAAACCAACACAATCTTTATGCCTTTTTAAATTTTATTTTATTTTATTTGCCCTATTGCCCTGGCTAGAATCTCTAGTACAATGACAACAGGAAGGGGAAATCGAAGATTCTTGCCTTGGTCCCATTCTTAGGGGGAAAGCAATTCATCTTTCACCGTTAAGTATGGTGCTTGTTGTGGGTTTCTTGTGAATGTTATCACTTTGAGGAAGTTCCCTTTGTTCTACTGATATGGTAAGTGACGCTGATTGATTTTTGAATATTAGATTGACCTTGCATTTTGCAACCCCACTTGGTTATGATGTATTAACCTTTAAAAATATTGCTGGATTCAGTCTGCTAATATTTTGTTTAAGAATGTTGCATCTGTTTTGTTTTGTTTTCATTTTTTGGGTTTCTGTTTTGTTTTTTGTTTTTTGTTTTTTTAGGTTTTGGAGGAACAGGTGGTGTTTGGTTACATGGGTGAGTTCCTTGGCGGTGTTTTGAGATTTCTGTGCACCATCACCCGAGCAGTGTATACTGTACCCAATGTGTAATCTTTCATCCCTTTCCCCTCTCCCACCCTTCCCCCTGAGTCCCCAAAGTCCACTGTATCATTCTTATGCCTTTGGGTCCTCATAGCTCAGCTCCCACTTATGAGCGAGAACATACGACGTTTGGTTCTCCGTTTCTGAGTCACTTCACTTAGAATAATAGTCTCCAATTCCATCCACTGTTGTGTATACCATTATTTCATTCCTTTTTATGGCTGAGTAGTATTCTATGATACAAATACACCACATTTGCTATATCCATTCGTTGATTGATGGGCATTCGGGCTAGTTCCATATTCTTGCAATTTCAAATTGTGCCACTATAAACATGCGTGTACACGTGACTTTTTCCTATTATGACTTATTTTCCTCTGGGCAGATACCCAAGGACCTTTGCATCTATGTTTCTGATGGAAATTGATCTACAATTTTATTTCCCTGTAAGATCTTTGTCCTTTAACTATAGGTTCATGCTGCTCTCCTAAAATGAGTTGGGAAGGGTTCTCTCCTCTTCTTGTGAAAGGGCTTCTGTCAATTCTATTATGCCATTCGTAAGAGTTTGTTAGAATTAACTAGTGAAAGCACTTGAGCCTAGAGACCTCATCTTTCTCGGAGATTTTTGACTGTAAACCAATTTCCTTCATAGACGTAAGACTCCTCAGATTTTATTCCTCCTTGTGTTAGTTTCATGAAGTTATTTTTAAGAAATTTGCATATTTTATCTAGTTATTCACAGTATCTTTTGATGTACATAAGATTGGTATTCCATTTCGTTCCTGATAGTGGAAGGAAATTTGTGCACGTGCGTTTTTTTCTTGGTCAGTCTCGATAGGTTTATCAATTGGAGAACCAGCTTCTGGCTTTGCTGATCGTTTTCTCTTTCATACTTCCTTATTTTATTTAAATATACTTTTATTTTTCTACATTCTTATGGTTAAAATTTATGTAGCTGATTTGAAACCTTTCTTCTAACACAGGCATTTAAAGTTATAATTGTTCTCCTTAGCTACGTCCCATACATTTTGGGTTTTAATTTTCTTTAAAAATGAAGAGATAGGGTCTCCCCATGTTGCCTAGGCTGGTCTTGAACTCCTGGGCTCAAGGGATCCTGCTGCCTTGGACTCCCAAAGTGCTAGGATTATAGGCATGAACCACTATGCCCGGCCTGCATCCCATACATTCTGATATATTGTGTTTTCAGTATCATTGAGTTCAAAATATTTTCTAATTTCCTTTGTGTTTTGTCTTCGACTGATGGGTTATTTTGAAGTATGTTAATTTCCCAACATGATTTTAATTTTGGGATTTTTCGGCATGTTATCACTGTTGATATCCCATTCCATTTCTGCGTGGTCAGAGAACATATTCTGTAACGTTTAAATCTTCAAATCTATTTTCTAGCCCAGCATATAATCCAGTTTGGTGAGCATTCCACGTGCACGTGGGAAGAACGGCCCTTCTGCTGTTGTTGGGTGTAGCGTTCTATGTCAGGTCAGGCTGGTTGATCCTGTGGTCAAATCTATATCCTTGTGAATTGTTTACTTGTTCTATCAATTTCTGAGAGAAGGGGGTTAAAATCTCTGACTGTGGATTTTGTCTGTTTTCTCCTATAGTTCTACTATGCTTGCTTCATATCTCTTGAATCTCTATTATTAGTTAATTCATCTTCTTGATGAATTGACCTTATTATGCTTTCCTTGTTTGCGTCTTGTAATATACCATGAATTATGTTTTGTCTGAAAGTAATAAAACCATGCAAGCTTTTTTATAGTTTGCATAGTGAAACTTTTTTCTTTTCAGATAGGGCCTCGCTCTGTCAACCAGGCTGAGTGCAGTGACGCGATCACAGCTCACTGCAGCATTGACCTCCCAGGCTCAAGCCACCCTCCCACCTCAGCCCCAGGAGTAGCTGGGACTACAGGTGCGCACCGCTATGTCCAGCTAATTCTTTATAATGTTTTTGTAGAAATGGGGTGTCTCACTGGGTTGCCCAGGCTGGTCCCGAATTCCTGGGCTCAAGTGATCTTCCTGCCTCAGCTTCCCAAAGTGCTAAGATTATAGGTGTGAGCCACCACATCCAGCCTAAAACGTTTTTCATCCTTTTACTCCTGCCTTGTGCTTTTAAAGTGCATCACTTATAGACAACTTATAGTTGGGTTTCCTGTTAGATCTAGATTGACAGCCTCTGCCTTTTAATTCATTGGAGTGTTGCATCCGTTTACACTTCATGTAGTTAGCAGTATGGCTGGGGTTCACTCCACCATCTTGCCGCTCATTTTCTACTTGTCACGTCTGGCTTTTTGCTCCTCTGTCACTGCTCTTCTGTGTTTTGGTGAATATTTTTCATGTCTGATTTTGTAGCCATCCATGTGGGGCGTCAGTGATGCTCAGGCCACACTAACGACACCAGTGCCCCACCACATCTCCCTTTGAGCCTCGTCAGCCTCTGCACGCGTGGCGTCAGCCCTGCTCCTGGATGCCACCACGACACCCAGCAGAACCGCAGCAGTGGTTTGCTGGCCAGGGCCTAGAGCCGCAGAATACGCCCCCTTGGCCCTCAGGGAAAGATGCAGAGCTAGGGAGACTTACTCTTCTCCACCACCAAAGCAAGGTGAGTTTACTCCCTCCCTCACCCCAGGATCCTCCCTGAATGGGCCAGGGGCTGCTGCTAACACATCTCAGGAGCGCCAGCCTCAGCCCCCACTCCCAGCGCCTTGGTAAAGGTGAGAGCGCTAGCGGAAAGACGGCGCGTAGGGCCAGGGCAGCTTCTGAGGGCCTCTCGAAGCCCAGCCCTGCCTTCTTGGCATTGAGAAATGTATGCCCCCATACACTTAGCTCTTAGTACTGGGGCCAGAGTATCCTGGGTGTAAGATGGGGATGATCCTCTCCATGCCGCGGGGCCCTGAGGATCATACACAACAGTGCCCCTAAAGCGCCCGGCACAGCACCTGACCGGAGCGCACGGGCAACACAGGTGACAAACAGGAGCTGGGAGAGTTTCCTGTGGCTGCCAGAACAAACAGTCGCAAACTGCGTGTGGCGACGGGCGGTCATGCACCTGACCTTTAGCTTCTCACCATTCTGAAGGCCAGAAGTCTGGGATCCAGGTGCCAGCAGGGCCACGCCCCCTGAGGGCTCTGGGGAAAGATGCATCCCGGCCTCTTCCAGCTCCTGGGCTTGTGGCTGCATCGCTCCTGGCTCTGCCTCTGTCTTCACGTGGCCTCTCCCCACGTGTCTTTTCCTCTCCTCCTTAGGACACTTGTCATTGGATTTAGGGCCCCCCTTAGAATCCAGGAGGGTCTCTTCAGATCCTTAATGACATCTGCAAAGACCCTTCATCCAATAAGGTGAGATTCACAGGTCTGGGGGGTAGGACGTGACATGTGCTTTTGAGGGCACCTTTCAACCCACAACGTCACATCCTCATTTCCTCTTCCTTCACATTCTAGAGGTGCTCCTGGGTCCCCAGCAACAGACTGGGTGTTCATTGTGCCCCAGTTGGCCTCCAAGTGGGCCCTGCAAGAAGGAACCGTCCCCGTAAGGGTACAGGGCTTGTGGCCAGATCTGCAGCTAGGCCCGGATCGGGCTCCCATGCGGCCCCAGTGCCTCTGCAGTGCCTGTCACCCTAGGCTGCATCTCTAAGAATCCTCCAAGATTCCAGGGCACACAGCTGCAGCGCTGCCCCCAGTTCCGGGTACGCCTCAGCTCGCACTGCAGCTCAGCGGCAGCAACGCAGGCGACACAAACCAGCTGTGTCTGTGAGCCTCCGCCTCGTTTTCTGGGGGAATGGCACAGCACTGACTCAGGGCATGCAAACAGCTGCAGGTGGTGGGCACAGTGACACAACCCTGCCAGGCTCTCCAACCATGCCCTCCCCAGCCACTCGGAGAAAGCACCCCTTCATCTGTCCAAGGAATCCTCAAGAAGTAGAGAGTCATGCACTCTTGATTCAGATGTTACACATAATAATGGCCATTTGAAAACGGCTCCTGTGCACACATCTTCCAAGAACAAATCATGGACACGTTACCAGGTGATTGTCTTTACACCCTCTGCGTCAGCGATGGGGAGCTGGCATAAGCTTTTGGTTGGTAGTGTGAACAGTGCCAGCTCCCCAAAGCAAGCAAGCTTTCTTTTCTGTTTTTGAATACGGCAGGAGAGCCGAAATTCTATTAAAATATACTGGTTTCTGGTTCAAGAGAAATACTTTTTTCACCAATATCATCTAATTAATTAATTCAGGTTTCTAAAGCAGAGGCAGGGATGGCATCACAGTCTGTTCCATGAATTCCAGCTCATTTGGGGCCTTTCCATGACAAATCATTCGTAATGGAATCTCCGAAGCACAGGGGGGATCGAAGGCATCGGTGCCCTTCCCATTTCATCATCAGCTCCACTGGCCAGGGTGCCACTGGCAGAACGTGGAATAAACAAACACGGACGGCTGTGCAGCACACCTACTCCGCTAGCGCCTCTGTTCACCTCTGAGCATTTCCTAAAATGCAATCACTACCAAGTAAGATCTTGAAATTATTATCACCGTGGAGAAAAGACGACATGAAGAAGAGGAGTCTGCATTAAAGTGACGGGATGGGTGCTGAGAATGAAGGAGCATGCTCAGAATGGCCCGGGGTCATTTCATTTTCAAGACCTCCCACCAGTCACTGCTGGATAAAGGAAGGAAGCTGGATATCAGCGTTTAATAAACAAAATTTATTATCCACAAGCTGAAGATACCTGACATTACCCGAGGACTGGCATTAAATAACTTATACATGTATTTTTGACAGACTTTTATCGTAAGTATTCATGTGTTTACAAAAGCAAACTCCAACCTCTCCCCTGCTAGATATTGGGACCGTGCCCCCGCCGTAGGCACAGCCTTGGGGGAGGATGAGGCCACAAAGCTCTGAACGCCCCAAGAAGTGAGTGGCTATGCAAAGCCACGCCTGGGGAAGAGCTGGCCCATGGTGTGGACTCTCCAAAATGCAGACCCAACCACAGGAGGCACTGCAGAGCCTCTGAAGGTGGCCCGTTCCAGGAGCCTGGCAAACACCCCCAGAGACACTTGGGGTGTGCCAGCTCTGGGGCTGCGTCCTGAGAAGCCGGGGCTCCATGGCCCGGCCCGTGGATGGGTGCCCAGGGGGCAGGCCCCACACCCTCGGCACGTGCTGACACGCTCCCTCCAGCTCCAATGGCCACACCAGAACCTTCCACGGAACATCTAAGTAATGAAATCTCAACATTACAGTAAAAAAGTGCAAAAGGTCTCTTGCAGATCTTTGTGTACAGCTAAGATGTTCTGTTCAGTGAAGTGTCTTGCCCGTGCACATCCAGTGCGCACACGGCCACAGGGGCTGAACCGCACGCTCATCTGGGGCAACTTCACTGGAATACGAGACCATGTGTGATGTTATTTTTTTCTTTAGATTCTGTGTCGTTTCCTGAGCATATTTTAGATGGAACTTTTTTTGGTCTGCAATCTTTGGCAGAAAAAAGGTCTCTAGGATTATTATAAAAATTGTGCATTTATTAAAAAGGAAAAAAGCTTGGCTCAGCTGGCCCAACCCCTGTCCCAAAAACCTGATCCCACTATGGTCCCCTCTACCTGCGTAGGCCCTGTCCACCTTCTCTGCTGGAAGACAGACCCTTTGTTATCTGAACAACTCTTCTTTCTCACAGGCCTCGCTGCAGGCCCCAGGGCCACCGGGCTCACCGTCATGTACCCAGCCCAGCATTCCTCCATGATGCATAAGGACCGGGTAAGTGAACACATGAGGTAAGGAAGGCAAAAGCAGAGACGTGAGAGCCACAGGTCACCTGTGACTTGGCCAAGCTGCTGTCTCCATGCCGGCCCATGGTTGTGGTTTCCAGAAATTTCCAGGCAACACACAAAGTAATGTCTCAACAGAGGTTATCACCAACAAGACGCGGCTGCCTGCCTGAGGCGCACCCCAACAGGACACGCTCTTGGTGCAGTTTAGCCAGGGTCCCGAAGGCCTATGAGAAGCTGCGTGGCCGTGGGTCTTGCAGCGGTAAGCAAGCTCCACGCTGAGCCTGGGCTGCCCTGCCCCCTACCCCTTGGGGCTTCTGCTCCTGGCAGGCTCTTGAGGGCAGCGGGGGCAGCCAGCCCCCCCACATAGGGCATGGTTCTGCTTGGCCCGCTCAGCCACGTCTATTCCCCTTTCCAGATGGCGATCTTCCCCTCCTCCTTGCCCGACCCGCTCAGCACGTATCTGTCCTCAGCCGAGCACAGCGTCCTCACAGTGTCCGTATGCGCCACCAGCTCCTTCTCCACGGTCTTGCTCTCGGCATCAATCACGTAGATTTTCCCCTTGAGTGTTCCCTGCCACAGCCCTCGGCTGCCCACCCAGACCTGCCAGGGAGAAACAGGAGGGGTCGGCGGGGAAAGGAGCCCCTCCCAGGCATGCCAGGGCTCTGCCCAGCTACCCAAAATTGATGCGTGTGCCCCCAAAACTACCTCCTTCCTGGACAGGGCTCTGCCGGCTGGGGGCCAGGGCCACCTGGCAGGTGCAGAGGACCCTTCTCAAGCTTAGAACCTAATGGCCAAGGGGCTCTAGGGAACGAGACTGCGTCGCACGCTGGAAACGTGCTGGGGGTGGATCGTAAGTGTTCTCACCACCCAAAAACAGCCACCTGTGTGCAGTGACGGATATGGCAATTGGCTTGACTGTGATTATTTCACAAGGTATATTGAAATAGCACTTTGTATACCTTAGATATATGTAACTTTTATTTGTCTATTCTATCCCAATAGAGTTATGGGGAAAATGCTCATTGAATTCCCCCCACAGTGTCTCAGACTTGCTGGGGACCTGGAACTCCAGCTGTCCTTCCCGTTTCTCCCTTTTTGGGTGGGAATGTCTCACCTCTGCCTAGCCCAGCCTTGTATTTTGGGAAGAGACAGACCTTCTAGCTGCACAGGCTCCCAGTGGAAGAGCGGCTGGTTCTGCCCCAGGTGGACCCCACCCATGGCTCACCCACATGGAAGGGCACCAGCTCCACGTGGAGATACGGGGCTCAGAACAGACACTGGAATGAGCAAGGACTTCGGGGGATGTAGTGATGGAGGCAGTGTATTTTGCATGTGGGACAGCTGTGAATTTGGGGGGCCAGAGAGCAGACTGTAATGGGTTGAACAGTGTCCCCCAAATCCATGTCCTCACCGAACTTCAGAATGTGAGCGGCTTCAGAAATTCAGTGTGACCAGCCTCCCCACAAGAGACACAGGCACAGGGGAGAGCGCCGTGTGGCCTAGGCGCAGATTAGAGTGCTACGTCCACAGCCAGGGACCGTGGCCGCATGAGCAGGGGGCGGAGAGAAGGGCCTGGAGTGCAGGCTCCCCCTGAGCCCCCGACAGACGCAGCCCTGCTGACCCCTTGTTTCTGGCCTCCAGCCTCGAGTACTGTGAGAAAATAAGGCTCTGTCACTTGAAGCTGCCCAGTCTGGGGGAGTCTGCTGTGGAGTCCTAGGAATACCTGGTTTGTGAGTGCTTGGGCCACACCATGAAACCTGCAGCCTGTAGGGACCTGTGTGCCCGCTGGCGCCACCCCTGCATGTGCCTGTTGGAGGGGCCCTGAGAGGCGAGGGCAGGAGGGCACAGTGTGTATGTGGCTGGCTCTCTGGGGAGCATGGGGACCTGGCAGGATGCTGGGGGTGGTGGGCCCTCCACCCTACCTGCTTCTTCACCCGGATCATGCAGATGATCTCAGAGCACTCCTCGAGGGGCACCCTCTGCGGGGGCTGGGCCAGGTCCTTCAGGCTCCAGATGTAAACTTCGCTTCGTCCTGCACACGCTGCCCACAGCTGCTCCTGCTGAAACACAGGGCACGGTGTGGGCCATGGGCCCCGGGCCACGTGAATGCTGGGCCCAGAGCCCCTGCTGGGATACCTCGGGAAGGAGCTGGAAGGCCAGGAAGGAGGTGCTGGTGTCCGTGAAGTTCTCCTCAATCTTCAATTCTTGACGAAGGAAGCCATTCGTTGTCATGACCACGATGCTGTTACCTGTACCTGCGGAAGGAAGGAGCTAGGATGGGGCCAGGCAGCGCCACTGGCAACGTAAGATGCCCGCACCAGAGCCAGGCCTGCTGCTTTTGCCAGCATGCTGACGGGGAGATCGCCAGGTGCCACATGGCCGCTAAGGCTCACACAGCCGAGGTCACTCGCGCCATCACCCCATGCCACAGCATTTGGGACCTGAGCTCTCTTGCTGCTGCTGAGGAAACCACAGGAATCCTGTGCCCTCATCCACGGCTTTGAGCACCATGGCAAGAAGATGCAGCAGCTTCTCAGAGGCAGTTCAGGGTTTTCTACACCTGAAACCAAAGTGGCTCCAACAGCAACTGTCAGAAGTCCAGGGGACAACATCCAGCCTCTGTGGAACACGCCCTGTGGTGGTTCTAAGCGCCCCTCTCATCTGTTAACCACTCCAGCAGAACATCTTTTGTAAAGCAAGAGGGTTTCCACATCTGTGAGATCTGTGAGCGGTCGGAAGCAGCACCATGGATGGATGTGAGGCAAGCTCTCCAGAGCAGACCGAAGCTGGCATTCAGGAGACAGAGGTGTGCCCAGCCCTCCTTCCTTGTGCTCTGGCTGTAAGCATCCCTCCCTCTCCACCGCCCCACACCAAAGCCCCAGTGTTTGCACGGCCCGGCCCAGGAGCGCCCACCCCAACCTAGAGGGAGGGATGGATTCCCAAGCAATGCGGCAGAAGGTACCCAGGGCAACAGGAGAGGGCCTCCCGCCTGGAGACACGAGACGGGCTTCATAGGGCACAGGGGACACAGGACTGCAGCCCCTCCGGCACCCGCCTCGTCCGAGAAATGGCCCTCAGTCTTTGGCTGCCCCAGTGACTCTGAATCGAAGCTGAGTTTGTGTCCCTCCCTCCTTGCTTCTGAGTTGGGCTGATGTTGCTTTTCCAGAGACCTGATCATGAAGCACCGGCATCTCACAGGAAGCCCTTCAGCCAGACTCACGACCGTCCTGGACTCATGAACAGGCCCTTCTGCTGCTGCTGCCTGTTACGAGTGCCAGGTCAGCAGGTGCCAGAGACCACAGAAGCCTGTGTTCAGGGGGCTTGTGCCACACTGGGAGCCCCACTGGTCCTCTAGCCCACAGGGGCTCCTCCTTGGTGCTGGACCAACAGCTCTCACACCGCTCCAGACTCTTCATAAACGCACGGGCCCCGGGTGGCAGAATTCAGACGCCGACACTGTTGTGTGTGGGGTGCCTGCCATACACAGGGCACCGTGTGGGGGGGGGACAGATGTGGGCAGGACTGGTTGCTGTCCCTGAGGTGGGCCAAGCACACCTTGTGGGAGTAGGGGGAGGGCAAGGGCCTGGGGAGGGCTTTGTCTCAGCTGGGACCCAGGGATGGAGAGAGTAAGAGGGACAGGATAAGTGGGGAAGCAGGGGACGAACAAGGGACAGGGGTGCGGGGCCAGGACAGGGGAGCAGCAGCAGTGAGGCTGGCAAGGGAGTAGTGGATCTCGGGTACCCGTGTGCTGGGCACAGTGGCCATCAGGCACCCTACTCTGCCTCTCCTTGCCCCTTTCTGAAGCTTTGGTCTTGTCCCATGACCCCTTTCCCACGCAGGCCAGGTCCGTGCCACTGGGGCTCCATGCCCGCCGCCCAGGTTCTGGGCCTCTGTTGCTGGCATCTGGCATTCTCTGCACCTTTGAGGTGGACAGTGCTCTGGCTTCCCACCTCCCCACCCTCAGTGCCCTTTGCATGGAAAGCGTGGGGTTCATATCTCACTCTTTCAACAGTGAAGACTCCAGGAAGGTGAAGGGGCTGCCCAGTCAGCAGGCATCCAATGCCCATGCCTGGATCCAAGCCCAGATGCCCGGGAGGCCACAGCCAACCCCACAGTGCACCCAGCAGCCTGGCAGATGTGAACCGCCCAGCACGGGTGACGACTAGGGGCAGAGGTCCAGCCCCTTCTAGAAAATGTCCCAAGCACCCCTCCTTCTGAGCAACACTCCACCTTGGCAGTACGCCTCACCAGGGGGAGCCACTCATCCCAGCCTCAGGGCTGACATGGAAGGACCATCCCAGGATGCCCCCAGCCCCACCTCGCTCAGGGCGCTGGAAGGATTACGGTACCAGCACCCTGCTCCACGCTATCTATCTTGCAGGCTACGCCACCACACCCACAGACATCCAGATGGAAACAAGACAGGGCCTGACCCAAATCTCTGAAGTGCTAACATCTGATAAGTGGCCACAAGTTTTGCTCATTATCCTCATTAGAGAAAGACTCTGAATAACCTCATAAGCAAATGGCCTCCAAGTTCACCTGAGGAAACCCCACCTTCCTCTTGTACCTTCCTCAGTGTGGTTAACAGGAAAACCACTTGTTGCATTCAGACAAGTCAAATGGGAAAGTGAAGAGGCTCGTGTGTAAAGATACAATGCTTAAAACGAGGCTGTCAGCCTGCACAGTGGGAGGCCGAGGCAGGAGGACTGCTCCAGCCCAGGAATTCAAGACCAGCCTGGGCAACATAGTGAGACCCCCTCAAACAAAAAGCCTTGTCCATCCTCGCCTCTTCTCTGGTCTCCCTGGCTGTCTTCAGCAGGCACCTTTCAGCCCATGGACTGGTCGGCTAGATTAACCCAAAATGCAACTGCAGAGGACAGCTTCTCACTCACACAGACACACACACACACACGTGTGACGGTCCCTGGAGACCAAGCAGAGCCGAGGGCCCGGTCCCTGAAAGAAGAGGAGCGAGCGTGCAGCGCTGCAGTCACCCGACTTTCCCTGAGGCCCCGAGGAGTCAAAGTTCTGGCAGTGCACCGCAGCCCGGCCTGGCCGAGGTAGGTTTGGGGCTGCCGGCATGGCTGGAAATGGAGGAAAAAGAGCCTCAAGATGAGGGAACCCCAAAATGCACATAAATGTCCTCGAATCCCTGGCTGCTGCCTAAACTGCAAATACACAGCAGAAAGCGGTAGCTGGAACACTCTGGAACCAAGAAGCCATTGCAGTGCTTCCTGGGGCTGGAGAGAGGAGAGGTTAATACCAGTTCCAGCTCAGAGGTGTCCAATCCTTCGGCTTCCCTGGGCCATACATAAAGTACACTAACACCAACAACAGCTGATTTGCAAAAAATAATCTCATAACTTTTTTTAAAAGTTCTCAAATTTTTGTTGGGCCACATGCAAAGGCATCCTGGGCCACCTGCAGCCCGCAGGCCATGGGCTGGACAAGCTTGCTCTAGCTCACCCACAGTAGAAAGGATTGGTTACAGCTTGGGTGTCCCTGGAAATCTCAAAGGCCGTGCATTAAGAATAAAGACCACGCTCCAGAACTATTTCAGGGTCAAAACTGAAATAGACTCACCCTAGAAAAGCTAAAACCAAGCCTCTGCATGGGATCAGGGTGACCTGCCGGTAATTTAATGACCTGCCAGAACAAACCAAATGCTCTTTAAAGCTATATTGTATCAGAACAGACTACACATCAGAGACTGTAAGAGACAAATAAGGTCCTGATATGATGATAAAAGGGTGAATTCAGCAAGAGGACAGAACAATTAAAATATTCATGCATCCAACACCGGAGTTCCCTGGTACATAAAGCAAATACTGATCAATCTAAAGGAGAGACTGACTGCAATGCAGTCACAGCGGGGAACTTCAACACCCCACTCAGCAATCACCTAGCCAGGAAGTCAACAAACACTGGAGTCCAACCACACGCTGGACCAAAGAGGCCTGCTATTCACAGGACGTTTCACCCAACTGCGGCCGAGACACGATCTTTTCATCAGCACATGGAACATCCTCCGGAATAGACCATATCTTAGGCACAAAAGAAGTCTGAGCGATTTCAAAAAAGTAGAAATCTTACCAAGCATCTTTTCTGATCACAGCAGAACAAAACGAGAAATCAGTAAGAGAAACCAAACACGAGGAGATGAAGCAGCAACACTGGGTCAATGAGGAAATTAAGAAGAAATTTTAAAATTGTCTTGAAACAAATGAAAATGGAGATACAACAACGCCTAATCCATGGGAGACAGTGAAAGCAGCGCTAAGAGGGAAGCTGACAGCAATAAACACCTATATCCGAAAAGGAGAGAGACTTCAAAGAAACTACTTAATGATGCACCTCAAGGAGCTAGAAAACAAGAACAAACCCGGCCCCAAATTAGAAGAAATGATAAAGATCAGAGCAGAAATCGAAAAAATGGACACTGAAAAAAATATGGAAGACCAACAAAATGAAAAGTTGTTTTTAAAAGATAAACATCTACAAACCTTTAGCTAGACTAAGAACAAAAGAGAGAAGACTCGAATAAATCAGAAATGAAGACACAGCAAATGAGACCACAGAAACACAGAGAATCGCCACAGACCATTCTCAACAACTGCACGCCGAAAAATGGGAAAAGCTAGAACAGAATAAATTCCTGGACACACACAACCTAACTCAAGACTGAACCACCAAGAAATAGGAAACTTCAACAAATCAATCAGTAATGAAATCAAAGTCACAACAAAACTTCTCCCGTCAAAGCAAAGCCTCTTCACTTCTGGCTTCTACAAGCCTTTAAAAAAGAACTAATACCAATTCTAATGAAACTCTTCGAGGAAACACTTCTAGGCTCATTCTAGGAAGCTACCATGGCCCTGATACCAACACTGCTGTTTTGCTTCCACATGTGAGTGAGTGGATCTCATGAAGACAGAGGGGAGACTGGTGATACTGAAGGCCAGGAAGGGTGGGTGGGAGGGTGAAGAGAAGTTGGTTAATGGGTACCAATGTATGTTTTGGGATTTTTACAGTTTTTTTCGAGAGAGGGTCTTGCTCTGTCGCCCAGGCTGGAGTACAGACCCTTATAGGTCACTGCAGCCTTGAACTCCTGGCCTTAAGCAATTTTCCCACCTTGGCCTCCTGAGTAGCTGGGATCACAGGAGCAAGCCACTGAGCCCAGCTCCAAGTTTGCTTTTTCTTTTTAAAAACATTTGTTTATAGAGATGTTTGTTTGTCCCTTAAGTCCCAGCCTCAAGCAGTCCTTCTGCCTTGGCCTCCCAAAGTGCTTGCAAGCATGTGCCACTGCACCGGCCCACATATACAATTTGGTAGAACAATACCTAGTTGTCAACAGATCCGTAGGGTGACTATAGTTTATAATAATCTACTGCACATTTCAAAATAGCTAGCAGAGAATAATTTAAATGTTTTTAGCATAAAGAAATGACAAACATTTAAGTAACGAGTATCTTAAGTACACTGATCTGATCTGCACAAATTACACGAATGTGTTAAATGATCACATGTACCCCCAAAATATGTACATCTATTATGCATCAATTAAAAAGTTACTATACCTGTGAAACATCAAATGTGACTCAACATCAAGAGAAAAAACAGTAAATAGAACCACAGATGATCCCGTATCTAGCAGACAACAACTTTACACCAATAATTACAAATCTATTTTAAAACTTTTTTTTTTTTTTTTTTTTGAGACAGAGTCTCACTCTGTGGTCCAGGCTGGAGTGCAGTGGCATGATCTCGGCTCAGGCTAAAGCGATTCTTGTGCCTCAGCCTCCCGAGTAGCTGGGATTACAGGCGTGTGCCACCACACCCGGCTAGTTTTTGTATTTTTAATGGAGACGGGGTTTCACCACATTAGCTAGGTTGGTCTTGAACTCCTAACCTCAGGTAATCCACCTGCCTCAGCCTCCCAAAGTGCTGGGATTACAGGTGTGAGCCACTGCACCCAGCTATATATTTTAAAACTTATAGGAAGATATCAATAGAATGCATGAAGAAATGAATTCAGAAGAGAAATGGCAGTTGTAGAACTAAAATGAAAATTCACTGGAAGGATTTAACAGCAGGCAGAACACAGAAGAAAGGTTCAGGGCTTATCCAAACTAAAGTTCAAAGAGAAAAAAGAATGAAAAAAATTGTAACAGTGCCTAAGACTTGTGGGACAGTGTCAAGTGGAGATTGTATATATATAAAGAGGACAAGTAGGGCCAAAGGAATATTTGAAAAGATAATGGTTAAAATGGTTAAAATTTTTCCAAAATGTATGACCATAGACCCCAAGCAAAACCAACACAAAGATCTTCATACCTAGGCACACAGTGCAACTAACGGAAGCCAAAGATGAGCCTTTACAGCAGCTCGAGAACCCTGACATATGCAGCCAAACAATAATACGATGATGGCAGATTTCCCATCGGGAACAAAGAAAGAGGAAAATGGGATGATATTTCTAAGGAGCTAGAAAAAGTAAGAACTATTCATCAGCCTTGAATTTGTTTCCAGCAGACTCAAATTCTAGGAAATGCTAAAGGAAATTCTTCCGGCTACTGGGAAAAAAATGTAAGATAGAAACCTGGGTCTCTAGGAAGAAATGAAGCTCACGGGAAAAGGTAAATATATGGGCAATTTCATAATTTTTCTTAATTTTCTTGGAAGATCATTGACTGCTTAAGCAAAATACTGTAAGCTTCTTACCCTATCCATGAGGCAGTATCGTAGCTGAAGAGGAAGGTGATCGGTTAAGGCTGCATATTGCAATTCTTAGAGCAACCACCATAAAATAAAACAAATATAATCTTAAAAACAATAAAGAAGGTTAATTTGAACATAAAAATATTCATCCAAAAGAAGGCAAGAAAGGAAAAACAAAATAAGTCAGACGAGGGAAGAAGCACCGTCGCTGGCTCGCGCCTGACCACGTCGCCACTGCCCTGAAAGTGAGCGGAGCGGTGGGCAGGGGCGGCATCGGTGGGCACAGGACAGGGCGCTTAGCACCATCAGCCGTGAGGAAGCCACAGACCCAAACCTCAGGACAGCACTTCACGCCCGCTGGGACGGTTTCAATAAAAGCAGGTGAGAACCGGTTTGGGTGAGGATGTGAAGAAACGAACCCTGAGACCGCAGGTGGGGCGGCAGTTGCTCCCGCCACTTCAGAAAACAGTGTAACAGTTCTTCAAACAGCTAAGCAGAGGTACCCAGTGTCCACCTGGGGCAGGGGAAGGATGAGCAAGTGGTTCCATATGCACACGACGCAAGGAGCGAGCTATTGGTACTGATGCTCAGAACGCCATCGCTGAACCCTAAACACATTCTGCCGACTGAGTAAAGCCAGGTGCGGAAGAATGCATACTGCAGAGTCCATTTACAGAGAGTTCTGTAAATCCCAATTTCAGAGTGACGGAACTAAGAGCACTTGGATCCCCTGAAAGGGGGCGTGGCCCAGAAAGGGCACAGACACTTTCAGCTGTGATGGAAACCCTCTACATCTTGATTTGTTTCATGGTTATGTAGTTTACATGTTTGTCAAAATGCAACAAACTGAGCCTTCTTCGGTGGGTTTTACTATATGGGAACCACGCTTCCATTACAAAAAAGAAAACATTCCCAGTTGTCACTCGTGTAACCTACCACATTCCGAGGAAGACCTCAAAGTGCAGGCAACTTCCGTGCTCTGGAGCGTCCAGAAATGCAGGCAAAGCACCCGCTCCTCCCATCACCCCTGGCAAAACGCCCAGCCTGGGTCCACGGAGAGTCCCAGGCCACAGCTCTGTGCCAAGTGGCCGAGGGGAACATGGCACAGGCTCGCCAGCTGGCCCCAGGTGTGGAGACGTGGCGCACACAGAGGCCTCCCGGGAGAAGCAGCCATGACTCCAGGGGATACCTGGGCCGGCTTCAGCCCCAGAGCAGGGCACAGCGAAAGGCACAGCGAAAGCCAAGGTGAGGGCAGAAGGGCAGTGGTACGTCCAGGCAAGCAGGCGTCCCATTGGCAGCTGGGAAGAAAAGCACAGGGAGGCCTGGGAACCCCAAGAGCAGCAAGGCAGGTGGAGTAAAGGCTGCTGCGAGTGCAGAAAGGGAGCCAGAGTTTAAAATACAGACTGGAAAGGCGTGAAGCAGAGGAAAGCCACTTTCTGCTCAGCATCCTTCCCCCAGAGCAGGGAGCTAGGGTGCCGCTCTGATGGGGGCCGGACTTACAGCACCACAGGCGGCCGCCGTGCAGTCTGATGGACGTGAGGCCGCCGCTTGGCAGCTGGAAGCGGCTGGTCACCCGCAGCGTGCGGACGTTCCACGCCAGCACTGTGCCGTCCACGCTGCATGAGTACACCTCGCTGGGGGCACAAAACACACACACACACACACCTTTAACTTGGGCCCTTGAAAATGCTGCACATGTCTTAACCCAGGAAAGAACCAAGTCACCGCTAGAGAAAACATGCTCAACACGGATAACATGCGAACATGATAATAACAAGCACTCATACTCCGAATGTGGACACAGCCAGGCTTGGCTCAAATGAACTGATTCGGGGGAAAAAGGTGGGTTTGTGGGGACGCCCACCTGTCCTACCACTAGGGGCCACAGGCTCAATGAGCTGTTGGTCACAGAGCCACGACGCGACCATGAACTGAAATGGAGCCTCATCAGTGCGCTCCGTTCACACAGGGGCCTGCTCTTCAAAGCTCACCGGTGACACGGCCGGCTGCAGGTGCAGGCGGCTGTGGATGGGGCGGGGCTTGAGCCTGTGCCCTGCACCACCCCGGCACCCCCGAGCCAGTTTTGCCTCCAGGCTAGCACCTCCTTTCCCACCCGAACAGGGTACCCCCGACACTAAGGGGAAAAGGAGTGGGGAGCACGGCCCCGCGTGCAGGGCTGGGGCTGCCTGGATCAAATGGGCAGCCTTAAGCAGCCTCCCCGCAACGAGCCTCTGCTCGAGGAGACCCCACCCCCTCTCCCATCTCCCTGGACGTCCACCGTGTCCAGTGCCACTCCCATCATGGGACAGCAGTGACCAGGCAGGCCAGGCCAACACTGAGCACTCAGGCAATCTCCCAGGAGTCCAGGCTTCTGACACCATGGCTGATGTTCCTCTGGGAGGCTATGCCCTCTCGGGGCTGCCCCAGGCTGCCATGCCCACAGCAAGCTCAGCAGGAAGGCTGGGTATGGCGCCTTCATCACCATGCTTGGCTCATGTTGGTCTGGTGGGTTCTCTGCACCCATGAGTAGAAGGGGACCAAGGATGCCACCCGGCTTTTCTCATTCCAGGTCCACTTCACTCTGTATGCCCCGCCTGGCCCCTGTGGGCACGAGCCCTGGGACCCCTACCCTCTGTGCCCTCTGCCCCACCCAGGAGCCAAACAATCCCCTCTCCCAGCAGAGCCTGCCCGCACCTGGGCGCCTTCTGTCCATCCTGCACGATCAAGTCCGTGACGCTGGAGCGGTGGTCTGTGAGCTGCTTGTTGCAGGACATGCTGTGGACGTTGATGATGTAGATGACGGAGTCCTCCGAGCCCACCCACACCTGGTTCTGGTCTGCCATCACCATGCAGTTCTACGGAGGCCACGAGAACATGAGAACACAGTCAGCTCCATTACTGGTGAAGTTCTGTTCTGTACGTTTACTGCAAATGCTGAAGGAGCGGATATGGAATCATTGCTCCTAGGGGACATGCCAGCTCAGAGTCCCGTGAGCCTCTGGGTCCTGACATTCTCAGCAACCCATCAGTACATAGCCGTGTTCTCTGCGTGCTTCTGTTCACAGACACCTTATTAGCTATGTATGGTTGATTCATTAACACGGAACCCACGGCCGCCAGCACTGTAACTGCGGCCTGAACGAAGCTCATCTGACACATGCATTTTCTCTGCAAGACGCGTCACCGCCTCCTTGTGCTTTGGGAGCTCAATGCTTGAGGCTCTTAAATGGCAAAACCACCAACAAAACGCAAAAAAATGTGAAGACCGCGGCACCAATCAGGCCAAGGAGAGGGCACTCGGCCCAGAAAATGCACATCAGGCGACTCCAGTTTTTGCCCACTCTGGGCACGTGCATGTATGTGGATCACCAAGAAAGCACCATGCGGATTTGCTTTGGGAGTTACAGATAAATATTAGCTGGTAGTTGAATTTGCAAATACAGGATCTCCAAATGATGAGACCCGACTGTGTATGAACAGGCAAAGCTGGCAGTGCTCCCAGTGGCTAGAGAGTGTGCTCAGGGTTCCTGGCTAAGCAAAGTCAGCAAAATGATTGCTTTTAGACTTTTTGAAATCAGATTTTTTTTTTTTTTTTTTTTTTTTTTTGGAGACAGGATCTCACTCTGTCACCTAAGCTGGAGTGCAGTGGCGTGATCATGGCTCACTGCAGCCTCAGCCTCCCAGGCTCAAGTGATCCTCCTGCCTCAGCCTCCCAAGTAGCTGGGACTAGAGTCATGTCCCACCATACCTGGCTAATGTTTTGAATTTTTAGTAGAGATAGGGTATCCCCATGTTGCCCAGGCTGGTATCAAACTCCCAGACTCAAGCAATCCTCCTGCTTCAGCCTCTCAACGTGCTGGGATGACAGGCGTGAGCCACTGCGCCCAGGCTTGAAATGCTTATAACTAAAAATGAACTGAAAAAAATTAAATTTAGAAAAATAATTTCCCTAATTTTTCCTTTTTGGTTTAAAGCATTATTAGACTTTCGTAAATATTTTTACTGTATCATGGATCCTGTGACTTTTATCATCTGAGACTCATTATTTGAATACGGGGGAAATGATTTAGCAATCTTATCATCTTGCTAACATGTAGCCCTCTTGGCAGTATATATTTGAATTCACAATATTTGTTTTATAGCAGTTTTGCAAGCACATAGTGTGCCATGGATTGCCACATTAGTTTTAGACGAGGGAACACTGCCATCAAAATTGATACTACGGCCGGGCACGGTGGCTCACACCTGTAATCCCAGCACTTTGGGAGGCTAAGGCAGGTGGATCATTTGAGCCCAGGAGTTCAAGGCCAGCCTGGGCAGCATGGTGAAACCCCATCTCTACTCAAAATACAAAAATTAGCTGGGTGTGGTGGCGCACCTGTAATCCCAGCTACTCGGGAGGCTGAGGCAGGGAAGGGCAATCACTTAAGCCAGGAGGTCGGGGCTACAGTGAGCCGTAATTGCACCACTACACTCCAGCCATGGGCAATGGGAGTGAGACCCTTTCAAAATAAAATTGATACCCAACAATGCCTAATATATACTTGGGTATATACTCCACTGGAGTGTTCTTTTCACATTAAACATGTAAAAAAAAAAAAATAAATCCTATCATGCTCGAGGAGTAAGGCATGAGGATTTCCCAGCAGATCCCATGAGGCTGCTCAGAGGACAAACCCACCGGATAGGAGGAGGGCTGTAGATGTGAAGATATTTTGGAAAGTATAAAATGCAACTGAAATGTGGAAATCATCTGTGAATCCACAAGCGAGAACAGGAGAAACACGGACAGAGGACGCGTAGCATTCAGTGCGGGGAGAGCACGGGGAGTTCCTGGGCAGCCTCTCGAGGACAGGGAAGTGCACACAGAGCCGCAGCAAACAGGGAAATCCCCAAGAAATGGTGGTCTGGAGGCAGGAGGGGCCGCTGGGGCCCTGGAGCGATGAGCAGGGCAGGAATCCCAGCTCCTACACTCAAGATAGCATGGTCACAGAAGAGGCGACACCATGGCACTGCCATGGACACATCACTAAAAATGCATTCGCAGTTGTATTTGTTTTAAAATTATCAGAAACAATTCAAACTTGCTTTAAATCAGGGGTGTCCAATCTTTTGGCTTTCCTGAGCCACACTGGAAGAGGAATTGTCTTGGGCCACACATAAAATACATGAACGTTAATAATAACTGATGAGCTAAAAGGAAAAAGATTGCAAAGAAAAACTCATAATGTCTTAGGAAAGTTGACGCATTTGTGTTGGGCCTCGTTCAAAGCTATCCTGGGCCACGTGCAGCTGCGGGCCACAGATTGGACAAGCTTGCTCTAACGGAAAGGAATCATGTGCCACGAGTGGACACTGAGTTTGGCTGGGCCCTGGCCTCTCTGCCACCTGGCACGCGGGGACAGCTGGATAACACTCAAGTCACTGCAGTGGGAGCTGTCTCCTCTTTTGGTCCAAGAGAGACCGAGTCACCACTGCATCCCCAGGAAACACCAGGGTGCACAGGAGACACTGCAGGGCCATTTTAAGGCCTGGTACGCACAGGAAGCTTAGCGCTACAGTGCGGGGTGTGAGACAGAGTTCTCAGCCTGGGCAACAGGGCCAAACCTCATCTCTACAAAAAACACAAAATTAGCCAGGCATGGTGGCATGAACCTGTAGTCCCAGTTACTAGGGAGGCTGAGGTGGAAGGATCACTTGAGCCCAGGAGGTCGCGGCTGCAGTGAGCCGTGGTCGCACCACTGCACTCCAGCCTGGGCAACAGACCAGGAGCCTGTCCCAAAAAAGAAACAAAGTTCTGAAAGGGCAGTGTGAGGCCTCCGACAAGCACACAGGGAACACAGTGGTTCCACTTCGCAGACCTGACATTTTTGATTTTTATTCCTATTATTACTGTTTGTTTGAGACAGGGTATGGCTCTATTGCCTAGGCTAGAGTGCAGTGGCACAATCTCGGCTCACTGCAGCCTCAACCTCATGGACTCAACTGATCCTCCTACCTCAGCTTCCCAAGGATCTGGGACTACAGGCATGCTCCACCATGCCCGACTAATTTTTGTATTTTCTGTAGAGATGGGGTCTCACTCTGTTGCCCAGGCTGGTCTCAAACTCCTGGGCTCAAGTGATCCAGCTGCCTCAGCCTCCCAAAGTGCTGGGATTACAGGTGTGAGCCACTGCAATCACGCTCCCCCCGAAATCTATTTTTAGATGAGAAAGTCAAAGCCGTTATCATCTCCCTCAATAAGGACGTTAAGTAGAAGGTTGGAACAAGCTTACACTTAATATAAAATCTCGAGGTAAAAGTTAAGACCCCCTGTTTACAGAAAGTGGGTCATGCTGTGAAAGAGCTCGTATCCTCCTGTCGAATACAAGTGAACACACTCGGGTTTCAGCAATCACACATGAATGCAGAGGCGGCTTTCGTGACGATTCGTATACTCACCACTTTAGCAGTGCCCACTTTAAAGGAGTGCTGGTGCACCGTCCAGGAAGAGGCATCGAACACAGTCACCTTGCCTTCGCTCAGAGCACACCATAACTTGGGGTGAGCATCTTCAACCTTTTCGGCTGGGTCAAGATGCCCTAAAGAGAAGAGCAGCCCAAAAATGTTAGGAAGAAGGGCTTTTGCTTTAGCAGCAGTTGACTGGTGCCACCGCTCAGGTGTCTCCCGGGCCCTCCTAAGCTGCAAGCCCGTGCTAGGTGCTGAACGTACAAAGATGTGCCCCGGCAGACACTGCCCTGCCCTCCGGGAGCTCAGAGTCAAAGGAGCAGCTGGCTGGTGAGAGGGCCACGCAGACAGGGGCAGAGCCGAATGCCCAGGAGCTTTGCTAAGCCAGGACCTGTGGCTGAGTGAGCATTCACCAGAGAAAACAGCCAGCAGAGGGAATTGGAAGAGGGAGCAGGTGGGCCCAGAAGAGAGAGAGAGAGGGAGAGAGGGAGGGAGTGAAAGAGGGAGAGAGGGAAGGAGGGAGAGAGAGAGAGCAGCTGGAGATGGCGGCAGGGGCCATCTCATGAGCAGCGGCTCCATGTCTTCCCCAACACTTGGTGGTGTCCAGCTTTTTAATTTTGGCCATTCTAAGGGTGTGGTGCCTTCAAACTGTGGTTTCAGTGCATTTCTCTAATTGCTCATGAGCCTGCTGCCTTTAGCTGGCCATTCCCATGCCCTCTTGTGGGAAGTGTCTGTATCTCACTCTCCCTAGTTTGCAGCTGTCCTGCTGTTATTATATATTTTTTTTAGAGATGGGGTCTTGCCATGCTGCCCAGGCTGGAGTGCAGCAGCGTTCACAGACACGATCTCGCAAACCGTGGGCTCCGACTCCAGGGATCCAGCCACACTTCTGCCTTCCTGGGACCACAGGCTCACCCAGCCAGCTGTTCCGGTGTTCTGGATACGAGCCCCTAACTGACTCCGTGGTGCTGTATTCATAAATTACATATAAAAATACTAACCAAGAAGGAAAGCCTGGTGAATCTGACTGCATTAAAAGCAAAGATCATGGCAGCACCCACTTTCAAGAGCCTTCCCAGTTTGTAACTTAACACTCTCTTCAAAGTGGCTTTTGAAGAGAGTGACGGTGTAAGTTACAAACTGGGATGGCAGGGTCTGGGGAAGGGGCCGTAAATGCCATGTCCAGCTGTGAAGATGGCATGAAGCCTCCACGGCAGCCCAAGAAGTATGCCCAGGAGAGGGACAGGAATGATGAGCTTCTGGCAGAAAGCAAAGCGGACCAGAACCTCCAGAGGCGGAAGGCACAGGCCACAGGGAGGCCCAGCCACAGGTGGAGCTAAGACCCCTTGCGCAAGGCACGCAGCCCCCTGTGCCTGGGTGGCAGCAGCCCGGCCTCCACCCCTGTTTCAACACCTGCACCCCTGCCAGGAAGCTTTTGCCACCTTCAGCTAGAGTGAACATTACCCTGCAGCCTGCTGCACATTCAAGAATAAACTTTTATTAAAAAAAAAAAAAAAAAACCTGACAGTGGCAGGTTACATCTTCAGTGGTTTCTCACCCCGTCCTTCCCACCTGAGCTGTGAATTTAAGGGAAACCAACCCAGAAGCCGGCCAGAGGGTGCTCTTGGGTCTTCTACCCTCAATTCTGTATTCCCGCGAATTAAACCAGCTCATTGGAAAGGGGGGAAAAAGTGTTATCTTTTTAAAATTATTGCTTTTGGCTAATTGCGGTGGCTCACACCTGTAACCCAGCACTTTGGACACCAAGGCAGGCAGATTGCTCGAGCTCAGGAGTTCAAGACCAGCCTCAAACCCCATCTCTACAAAAAAAATATATACAAAAGTTGGCTGGGCATAGTGGTGTACACCTGTAGTCCAGCTAATCGGGAGGCTGAGGTGAGAGGATCGCTAGAGCCCAGGAGGCAGAGGCTGCAGTGACCTACGATCGCGCCACCACACCCCAACCTGGGAGATAGAGCCAGACCCTGTCTCAGAAAAAATAATAATAAAATCGTCGCTTTTAATATGGTCAGATACACCATTTTTTCCTTTATGGTTGGTATTTTTATCCACAGTTTATGAGTTGTTGCCTTACCATAAAGTCATGAAAATGTTCTGCTCTACCAGCCGGAGTGTGCCTGCTTTCATTACTCACGTCTGCCTGCCGTTACCATCACAGTTAGGTTTCAGGCCCCTGGGGCCTGCTCCCCATGAGGTCTGAAGGGGCGAGGTTTCACCTTTCCCCTGAGGATATTCAAGCTTCCCCTGGCCCTGCGGTGCCGCCTCTGTCCTGAGTTGGGAAGGGCAGGCCTCCCAGTCTTTCTGGGGTGTGATTCCAGTGGTCTGTTGCCCCCATGGTTGAGACATTGCCCTCTCTGAGAGGCACCCTCCCCCGAGCAGAGCCTGGGCTGGCCTGTGGCCTGCCTCAGGGCCTGTGGTTGGTTCTCCTAACTCCTCCAAACCTGGTGGAGACCCAGCCCCAAGCTAAAGGGAGTAACAGGACTCCCCTTTCCTGAGGAGGCCTGACCCCACCACTTGTCCCTGTAGCACCACAAGGCTTGCAAAAGCCCTGCTTGGCTACTGGCTTCTTGGCCACCCCTTCCAGAATCGGCAGCCACAGGAAAAGGTGGCTTCCCCATTGTTCCTCTATGCGGGGCTTTGAGACGCTCCTGGAGGGGCAGCCGCCTGAACCATTCGCCCATCACAATGGGAAGTCCAAAGTTAGTTTCATTTCAGGGAAACCAACCAGGGCCTAAAAGTTCTGTGGATTCAGATGCCACGGCCAGAGTGTCTTGGTCTGCGGAGTTATCTCCAGCGAAGTCGGCACAGAGCCAGCTTAGCCAGTAAGCCTCACAAGGACGGCCCTGAGGATGCCGCGTGCCCGCTCAGACAGGGTCTGTCGTGTTCCTGGGTTTCTTGGCAGGCCATGAAGAAAGGAAAACTCTCTTACAGGGAAATCACTTCACGCACAGCCTCTCTGCCCACCTGAAGTGGGAGCTCCGTGTGGGAATGGCCAGGTGCTGTGTGAAGAGGACACCGCCTGTGTAGGCATCATGGTGACGGCGCAGCCATGATGCCTACAGGCTGTAAGGCCGATAGCCTCACCAGGAGTCGGATGGACAATACTCACCCCCTCCACACCTGATAACGCTTATCAGGAGGCCAGACATCCTACTGGCGCCTGCCTTCTCCATGAAGGCTCCCCACACCCACTCCTGCATTCCACCCCTCTGTCCTCTCTCTCTCTCTCTCTCCCTCCCCCGGGGCCACAGAACTTCGCTCGGGAGTTGAATAAACTAGAATTTAATTTGTCTCGTGCTGGCCTCAGTTTCCTCATTTTAAACTCGGCAATATCCTTACAAGAATAACCTTACACAGGCAACTCCTGCAGACGTAGATGCAACCAACAAAGTGACGATTTTAAAAATCCATCCTGGGCTGGGTGCAATGGCTCACACCCACAGTCCCAGCACTTTGGGAGGCCAGGTGAGGGGTTATCCCTTCAGCCCAGGAGTTCGAGACCATCCTAGGCAACATAGTGAAACCCCATCTCTACACAGATTTTTAAAAACCACCTGGGTTTGGTGGCACACGCCTGTGGTTCCAGCTACCCAGGAGGCTGAGGCAAGATCACTTGAACCCAGGAGGTCGAGGCTGCAATGAGCTGTGATTGCACAACTACACTCCAGCCTGGGCAACAGAGCAAGACCCTGACTCAAAAAAATAAAAAATCAACAACAAATAAAAATCTTTTCTGCCTAGAACTGTGCTCCTTTGTTTTCCACACCGTGAACCCTCAGCATAAGCTTCCCTGCTGCATTCTCTGTAAGCCAGAATTAAATAAGTGTTTCCCACAGTTCAAACACGCAACATGACAGCCATCTTTGTTTCTATGGAGACCCTTGGCCACGCCCACTTCCTTCTCCTGCCCCCCGCTGCTGTGGCACACAGGGTCCCAGGAGAGCCGAGCACAGGAGGCAGGTGCAGCCGCACCCAGCAGAGAAGAGGCACCGGCAGGCACTCAGGCCGCGCAGGCTCTGTGTCGGTCAGTTTCTAGGACAGCACACATCAGAGGCACCATCACCTTATCACAATGGCAAGAGGATCCAATTAAGGGCTTCTGGGGAAACATGTGGGCAGGAGTGCTTTAGAAAGTGCTAGTGTGTTGGCCGGGCATGGTGGCAGGCGCCCCGGGTCCCAGCTACTCGGGAGGCTGAGGCTGGAGAATCGCTTGAATCCAGGAGTTGGAGGTTGCAGTGACCCGAGATTGCACCACTACACTCTAGCCTGGGCGACAGAGCAAGACTTCATCTTAAAAAAAGATGAAGAGGGAGCAGGTGGGCCCAGAAGAGAGAGAGTGAGGGAGAGACTGTGACCATCGACTGCTCTAGAAGGTGAGGGTCGGTGGCACTGAGGGGAGCTCAATTGCTGGCCCTGTTTCCATCTCCCACGGCTCCCTGGCTCTGGGCACCGTGAGGCTGAGTCCATGGAGCAGTCACGCCAGCTGCATACCTGCCACTCAGCACTTCACCTCAGAAAGCAGCAGGCACCTTGTCCCCACTTACCCCATGACACTGGCTCCCCTTTCACTTCAGGGCTGACCCTGAACCCAAACCTGAGCTCATTGGGTCGTCTGAAAGCTAGCAGCGAGGGGCGGGAGAGGGGCCTCACCCGGAGTGTACAGCAGCACGTCCACCGCTTGTGGGAGCGTCTCACCCGCCGAGGGGTTGATTTTGTGCTTCAGAGTTTCCAAGGTTGTCTTCGGAAGTGCCATGGGCACTGAAAGACAAGATGCGTGGAGCGTCACTGCTGCAGGCTCGAGGAAACAGACGCAATCCCACAGTCCCACGGGCTCTGACTTCTGCAGAATACAGCCTGCAGGCAAACCTTCATCATTTGTGAAGACAAAACTCTCTTGGGCCCTGGGCGCTGAAGGAAAGCCACATGCCCTCAGCCTCCTTTCCTGGCTGCCATGCGAGCAAGTGGCCAAGAGCATCCCCCACCCATGTCCACACCACGCCTCCATGCCCCTGTGCCTAGCACTGCCTTTCTTTAAACACAGCCTTCTTCTCTGCTTCTGAGCCATCCGATCTGCTCTCTGGCCACACCCATACATCACACAACACCCAGCAAAGCAGAGACATCAAATTTCCCTCAATAACGAAGCCTTCCCAAGATGAAACTCAGACACTAACCCATGCGCGCAGCTTCCCAACCTAGAACCGGGGCGTGTTGGGTCGGATGAGCCTGGCTGTGGGCGAATGCCCGGCGTCCTGTGCACAGTGGGACATGGAGTATCACGAGATACCAGTAGCACCTCACGCACCACCACAGGTCTCCCTAGGCGCTGCCAAATGCCTCTCCGCAAGGAGGGGGTGTAAAATCACTGCTCCCCAGGATGTCCTAACACTCCTCTCTTGCTTCCAATCCAATCCAATCCACATTTCCAGGCAAACCCTAGAGCAGCCTCCTGCCCGGGCCCCTGGGGCCAGCCTGCTCTGACACAGCCCCTTCTTCCTGCCCGGGCCCCTGGGGCGCCTCGGTCTCCCGCATCCAGGACTCCCTCAGTCCCTGCCGTCCAGGGCCTGCCGCTTAAGTGCTTCTTTTCCATCATTTTATTACTCTCGTAACAACCCAATGAGACTGATCCCATTATCCCCATTTTGAGAAAAGAAAGATGAAGAAACTGACATGGGTTGACGTGGTGATCTACTGAAGATCACACCATCAGCAGGAGGTCGACCAGGACTCCGCGTGGGGCTGGCGGGCTACACCGGGCTGTGGGAAAGCCAGCTGGCCGCACCCAATGCCTCTTCAGCTGCTGCCTCGGATTATGGCATCTTTGGTTATTATTTCATTCCGTACAGTCTGAGACCTTCCATCATGAGTTGACCATAAGCTATTAAATTAAGCTCAGGCTCATGTGCCATGAGTGTGACCTCATCACACTTTACACACACAAAAATGTTTCCAGATTTGTCATGACGCGGGAGCCAGCACACCACACTGGGCGACACCAGCACAGGGGCTCCTCCTCTGCCGTCACGCACTGTGGACAAAGGCTTTAGAAGGCTTTCCTATAAACGCTCGACACAGATTAGCCATGAGTTTGGAACGAGATCAACAGCTGAAGTAGGGGATTTGTTTGATTTCTGCCCCCAAGGAAAAAAAAAGAGCAATCAAGGTCTGGTTCCAGGACTGTCGGACAAAAGCTCCTTCGAGCCACTCAGCCAGCCTCGCGGGGACACAGGCGCCTGAGCCTGCCAGCTGCTGCCACAGCTCAAGGGCCCCTTGGGTCACCTGGGAGAGGGATTCTGTGCCCAGAAAGTGGCAGAGGCCCTGCAGTTGGTGACAGACACCACAAAGAGAGCAAACTGTGCCCAAGCAAATAAACACATAAGTGGGGTTTGTTCCTAATACCGGGACAACCTTTGAAAAAGCCAGAGTCGGCCAGATCTATGCCCAGGGGAAATGAACACAGATGTCCACAGCAGAGCCTGCTGTGAATGACCACAGCAGCACTGGTCACCACAGCCACAAAGCAGAAGCCATGCCCATGCCCACTCACTGAGGAAGGGACAGACCAAACGCCCTTCACCCAAACAATGTCTATCACTCAGCCACACAAGGACCAGAAAACCCTAGGTTGGAAAAGCACCTCTCACAAGAAAAAACACGAGTCCAGCACCAGTCCCTACGGCTTCCAATATTCGAGTGCCAGACGCAAATCTACAGGGTGGGCCACGGATTCCTGTCTGGGGAAGCTGACCCAACAAGAAAAAGGTGGATCCTGACGTTTGGGGCCTCTCCTCTCCCACGCAGCGGTGAACGCTATCCATCCACAGGCTAGCTATGCAGAGGTTCCTGGCTTCTCAGCGGGTGTGTTTCTAACTGCAAGCCCCAGACACCGCTCTCCCCCACTCAGAGAATCCAGGAGCCGCTCCACAGCCTCCCACTGGTATCTATTCTGCTTCAGCCAGCCGAGGAGAGGCTGTTGTTTGCAACTAAGAACCACCACAAATGCTCGCAGTGTGCCCTGGAACACTAGCCAGACGGGAAAGCCACGAGGTGCCTCAGCTGGATGGATGAGTGAGGGGCTCCAAGGCACGCCCTGCAGTGAAGGAACGAAGCTGCTAGACAACGTGCGGATTCGAAGGTGAATTACGAGAATAAAAGACAAAGCAGAGATCTGGGCTCGGTTCTACAACAAAACAAACAGAGACCAGATAACATCTGAAGGCGGCATCAGGACGCTTATCTTACATTCATGCCTCATCTTATCAAAGTAAGATAACTTGGAGGCAGCGTAGATGGCGCCCGGTGACTGCAGCGTGCCCACGACGGCATCCATCAGCAAGACATTGGTCAGCGCCTGCTGGACGTACTGCGGGTCCTAGGACAGAAACACATGTGTTTGAAAACAGCAAGAATCACTAAGATCCATTCACTGGAGAGCTTGTCCCATCACACAGAACGATCCTTCCAAAATGCATTTTTTCAAAGCAACATGAAGAGTTTAAATAGCTGATGAATTTGAATTTTATGTCATATATTTTTTCTCTTAGTTAAGACAAACATTGACTGTTTATACCAGGGGTCGGCCAGTGTTTTCTAGAATGGGCTAGGAGGAGGCCTTTCAGGCTTTCTGGCCAGCTCGGCTGCCTGCCCCTGCAGCACGGGAACACCCAGGGACATTTTATAAACACACAGGCAGGACTGTGTTCCCATGAAACTCTACTTACAAAGACAGTCCAGGGAACCAGGGCTTTGGTTTGACCACGCTGGTTTATGCTACATAAGCCAGTGGTGTAGCATCAGACAGCTGGGCCAGAAGCCACAGGGCACTGGAATCTCAGAAAGGACCCAGTCACCGTCTGCCCTGTGACCGGGAACTTTCTGTAGTAATAGCAGCCCGGCCTGTTCCTCCTACCACCGCCACTGTGGGGTGCCATCGTCCCCAGCAGTTCTGAGGATGAGTGAGGCTGTGCCCCTCTTCATAACCGGACGAACTGTGCTCTTGGTATGAGTGCCCCATCCAGAGTCTTTGCCATTTTCTAAGGCATCTTCCGTCTCGTCCCGCCACTGAGCAGCACAAATGCCCCCACACACCACCACCCATGGTTCCCTTCATTACTATGCAATTGTCATTTGATATCAAAGCCATCAATTTGACCCAAAGTAAATTAAGGTACAACAATCCCAAGAAAATCATCTTAACCCTTTGGGAGGAATGCGATACTACCCCTGCCAAATACCAAATCCTGTGACCGTGAAGAGTCGCTCAGAGCAGGGGAGCCGACAACACCCAACTCCAGCCTGCGGGTGTGGACGGCGCCAGCACTGTCCAGCCCCCCGCCCCACTCTCGGGGACGGTGCCAGCCCAGAGTGGGCAGTGGAGCGCCCACACCTGCCCAGCCTGCCCTGCATTTTCTCATGACACCCTTCCCTAGTGCTAGGAGGCCTCTTGCTGGGCCACACAGACCATGACTGCTTCTGCCGAGATGGTGTCCAATGAACTTTCTCTGCTTAGGGCACTGGACCCGAGCCCAAGTGCTCACAGCTGAGCACCCACAGGACCCGCAGTGGCGAGAGGCCCCTGAGGCAGCCACAGCAAAGGGCAGAGGGGACCCGCATCTCCCACCTTGTGGTCGTCGGCCAGCTTCTTCCCAGCCCACATCTCCTTCACCATCAGGTGCCAGAGGTCACACTCAGTTTTCAGGTTGGCCTCGAAGACTTCTTTCTTGGACGCCACTTTGATTTTTAGGGTGGGTATTCTCCGAAGCAGAAACGCAATGGTGGTGCTCCTGACCTCCTGCAGAGGCAGAAAAGAAAAGAGTTAGAACGTGACACTCAGAGAACACGTGGATTAACCAGAAAGCAGCAGAGTGGGCTCTGGAATGAGGGCAGATGGGCTGCAGGCACGCACCCCGCCAGCATGTGGAGGGCAGGGCCCCGGGCGAGGGATGGCATTCCCGTGGGAATAGGTACACCCATCCACACAGCTGGGCTCATCCACCGTGTCTGAAGGCGGCACATTCTTTCACATCCTGAAATATTTCTAACTCTCTTTTTTAACTTCCATCTCCCTTTCCTGGTACTTATTTACCTTTCTTTGGAATTCTAGAAGGATGTCTGGCAAAGCAGGTGTGGAGAAAAACGAAACTGAAAGAAAACAGCCAGAAGGAGATCTACGGGCTGAGCATTTACTATGGGCTGCGGCTGTGGCTTGACTGCCTTTCCAGCTGCTATGACTACTCAGCAGCTGATCGCTTAAACATTCACGTATCTAGCTGGGCGTAGTGGCTCACGCCTGTAATCCCAACACTTTGGGAGGCCGAGGTGGGATCATCTGAGGTCAGGAGTTCAAGACCAGCCTGACCAACATGGAGAAACCCTGTCTCTACTAAAAGTACAAAATTAGCTGGGCGTTGTGGCACATGTCTGTAATCCCACCTACTCAGGAGGCTGAGGCAGGAGACTCACTTGAACCCAGGAGGCAGAGGTTGCAGTGAGCTGAGATCAAGCCATTGCACCCCAGCGTGGGCAACAAGAGTGAAACTCCGTCTCAAAACAAACAAAAAAAAATTTGTGTATCTGACACGCCTCTTACAGCCCCCTTAAATTTGGGAAAACAACTATAAGGTGTAAGATGAATCAGGATGAAATTCAGATTTCCTTGACAGGGAAAATGACTACCTTTAAAGTATAATGTTAACACTGTTTGAAGAGGCCGGGCACTGTGGCTCACACCTGTAATCCCAGCACTTAGGGAGGCCCAGGTGGGTGGATCACAAGGTCAGGAGTTCAAGACCAGCCTGACCAAGATGGTGAAACCCCACCTCCACTAAAAATTTAAAAATTAGTCCAGTGTGGTGGCAGGTACCTGTAATCCCAGCCACTAGGGAAACTGAGGGAATTGCTTGAACCCTGGAGGCAGAGGTTGCAGTGAGCTGAGATTGTTCTACTGCACTCCAGCCTAGGCAACAGAGTGAGACTCCATCTCAAAAAACAAAAACAAAAACTGTTCAAATATTTTTTAATTGTTATAAAATAAACGCGTTATGTTTTATATGAACCAGGTACGAACGTGACTAGAAAATGTGAACTACTATAGCTCGCCATGGCTGGCACACGGCAGTTTCTCAGTCAATATCTCATGGATGAACTGATGCATCCACTGTCCCTAATTAGAATGTGTGCCTGCCCTGCTTCTTACTTCGTGCCTCCCAGATGAAGGTCAGTTAGAAAATCAGTTACCCTTCTGAGCATGTTCCATATGTAATCTGTTCAATCCACACCACCCACTGAGAAGGTGTCAGCCTTATTCCTGCTTTGCAGATGAGCAAACTGGGGGACAGGAAGGCAGGTGGTTTGCCGAAGGGCTGCAGCTGGTACTTGGCATGGCTGGCAGAGAGCTCAGGGCCCGCTCCGGCCGTCTGCCTCCTAAACACGGTGGGGTCTGGCACCACACGCTGTACTGCGCTTACCTCTATGTTTCTGAAGGTGGAAATCTCCACGTAGCCGGGCCTGCCTTCCGTTAGGAGGAACAGGCGCTTCTGGGTCATGGCGATCTTGCCAACGCCTAGGTTCGTCTTGACGGAGCTGGACAACTTATACACACACTCGTTTTTATCCAGGTGTTCCATCACCAGCCATGGCAGACTGACCTCCTGCGCTTCTGCTTCTGTCTCCTTCCAGCAGTTGTAGAAATCTTTGAATGTTTCTGGGTCAATTTGTTTCTGCTGTCCTTAGTTTGATAAGAAGAAAAGAGAGGTATCTTACAGCCACATACCTAGGGAGCATCACCTGAAGAAACAGCGCACTACCAGAACCCGGCAGCAGGTGGCGTGGGCACTCCAGGTGCCGGATGGAAACTGCCCTGAAGGTTTTTCCAGGGCCTTCCCCAGCAGCCCTGGTGTCCAGCTGTCAAGGGCGGGGCAGGCGATCTAGGCTGAGCTCGAAGCCTTCTCCAGCACCCCCACTCGGGGAGGGCCGTAGGGCCTGCTTCAGGTAGTCACAGCAACTCTTAGCTTTGGGTAGGAAAGTCCTTTGAATAAGGACACTCTTCTAATGGGGGCAAAGACCTTCCTCACCACTAGAACTCGTGGCCACCATCTTGGGGTCATGAGAGGAGCTAGTTCTAGGATAAGGCTAATGCCAGGGAGGCCAGATCCCTGGCGACACTGCCTTACCAATGGGTCCGCGTCGCCTAAAAGCAGCCCAACCTCCACACTCTGGTTACAAGCAAATCATTGACTTTTGCTCCCCCGAGGCAGCACTCATGGGCTCCAGAGTGCAAACAGGCCGTGTTGTCACAACACACACACACAAACTCGTCCTGCCTGCTCACACCAGGAAACTCCTACCCATCCCTCGACACCCAGGTAGACATGCCCACACAGAGCCTTCCCTGAAAAGGCAGAGGCACCTCTGTATCCAGTGACAATTGCTACACCCCAAGAACCACAATCCACCCTATATGGGGTCCCACTGAATCCTGACAGCCACCTTAGGAGGTGGGCCCCACCATCAGCCTCATTCACAACGGGAAACTGAGACATGGAGAGGAAGGCCCTTTGCCGGCAGACCTGGGCCGTGAGGCCGGGCAGATGGTCTGCCCAGGGCTGGCCACTGCTTGAAAGGGGAGGACCTGTGACCTCAGATCCCGACTACAGGCCCGAGTCTGAAACAGCAAAAGACATGGCTAACGCTCCAGCTCCGCCACTCCCCTGCTGCGATCCCACACCAAAGCAGCAACCGTGACGTGCCTGCTCTGATCCCATACCAAAGCGGCAACCGTGACACACCTGCTCCTATTCCATACCAAAGCGGCAACAGGGACGTCTGTCTAGGGACTCCACTGTCGTGGCCACAGTTGAGTCCAAGATGCCTGAGTCATCACGGCAGCAACTAAAAGGGGACCACCACGTGAAGGGAGTCGGCGCCTCACAGGCTAGGGAAGAAACTTCCTCACACTTACACCTCACTTCCGAGTCACAGGCCCCCGGGCCCGCAGGGTGAGCTGAGCTGGTAGGCAGGCTGCGGCAGGCAGCGCAGGCACCAGGCGGTTATACGCAAATCTCCACCAGGTGGCAGGGCTCCCAATGAACTCTTCTTTCTGCCTGTCTGTATTTTCCAGTTGGTTTCAGGTGAATGTATATTGCTTACTAAGTATTTTTCTTAGTGTCCAAGTCACGAGATCCAAACAGAAGAGAAATATGCACCAGTAGGGGTCTCTCTATGTCCCAGTGTGACTGTCACAAAGAAATCATAGAAAAAGGCGAAGGAGGGTGCTGTGCGCCTGGTGGAGGAGGCCTGTCAGGCCAGGTCTCTGCAGCCCTGTGCTGGGCAGCAAGGTTGTCTGTGAGGTCACAGAGAGCATGTGCGTCCTCTCTTGACTCCATACATAAGATTGTTTGCCAAGGTCCCTCTTCTATTTTAGAAATACCATTCAGGCTGGGTGCGGGGGCTCATGCCTGTAATTCTAGCACTTTGAGAGACCAAGGTGGACAGATCACAAGGTCAGGAGTTCAAGACCAGCCTGGCCAACATGGCGAAACCCCATCTCTACTAAAATACAAAAAATTAGCCAGGTGTGGTGGCCCACGCCTGTAATTCCGGCTTCTCAGGAAGCTGAGGCATGAGAATCGCTTGAACCCGGGAGGTGGAGGTTGCAGTAAGCTGAGAACACACCATTGCACTCCAGCCTGGGCAACAGAGCAAGACTCCACCTTGGGGGGAAAAAAATGCCATTCAATGTATACCATTCAATGTAGCTGCCTCCACCTCTGACTGGGGCACCTCAGCCTACACTTCCCAAGGGTTCTGAGTTGCTGGATTTATTTTAGTTTTTATTTCATGTATTTCATTTTATATTTTATTTAGAGACAGAGTCTTGCTCTGTCACTCAGGCTGGAGTGCAGTGGCATGATCATAGCTCGCTGCAGCCTCAAATTCCTGGGCTCAAGCCATCCTCCAGCCTTGGCCTCTTGAAGTGTTGGGATCACAGGCATGAGGCAAGCAGCAGACAGATTCTGGGCTTAAGTCAGAAGCACTTGTTGTATGAATCACATCACATACAACAATCGTTTGGTCAGGTGGCCAGGCAAGGGAAATGCCCCAGAAACAGGAAAAGGGGAGAGAGCAAGAGTGAATCAGCGAAGCCATCACCTAATGAAGGAGTCAGACACCCCAAGCATGGAGCCCTAGCCACGGGTCCTGCCCCTGGCGCCACTCAGGGCAATCTTCTTGCTACCTGGTCCACAGCAGTTACTGGGGCTGGGCAGGGTGAAGTATATGTCACCAGAGCCTGAGGTGACTTCTTCTCACAGACAACAGCGCTGACCTCAGGGCAAGGGCGCTCAGGGCTCCAGAAAACCTCAACCAAGGGAGGAGCAGCAAGACCAAAGAAGTCCCATTGGACAGGAAGCAACACTCACCACAGGAGCTGCCGGTGCTCAGCCAGCCTGTGGACACCACGCCACCAGCACTGCAGCAGAACAAGACACTGCATGCCTGAGGTCACTGTGCAAGCCCACCACCATGCACACTCACGGCCACTGCACACACCCACAGATGCTGTGCAGCATGCCCACCACTATGCATCCCACAGCCACTATGCATCCCACAGCCACTGTGCATCCCGCACACTGTGTACATCTACCACAGTGGACACTGCACACCCACCATTGTGCACACCACCGCCACTGCACACACCCACTATGCACCCCCAGACACCATGCACGCCCACCACTATGCACACCCAGACACCGTGCACGCCCACCACTATGCACACCCACCAGTATGCACATCTAGACACCATGCACACCCACCACTATGCACCCCCAGACACCATGCACACCCACCACTATGCACCCCCAGACACCATGCACGCCCACCACTATGCACACCGACACCATGCACGCCCACCACTATGCACACCCAGGCACCATGCACGCCCACCACTATGCACACCCAGACGCCATGCACACCCACCACTATGCACACCCACCACTATGCATACCCACAGACACCATGCACACCCACCACTATGCATGCCCACAGACACCATGCACACCCACCATGTACAACCACAGCCACTATGCATGCCCACAGCCACTTTGTGCACCCATGGCCAATGTGCACACCCACTGTGCACACCTACCACAGTGTACACCCACAGACACTGCACACCCACCACAGTGCACACCTACTGCCATTACACACACCCAGAGACACTGTGCAGCACACCCACTACCATGCCCACCCACAGACACTATGCACACACACTGTGCACGCCCACCAATGTGCACACCCATGGCCACTGTGCACACCCATTGTGCACGCCTATCACTGTGCACACTGATACTGCACACCTACCACAGCATACACCCACAGCCACTATGCACACCCACTGTGCAGCACACCCACGGCCACTGTGCACACCCAGACACCGTGTACGCCTATCACTGTGCACACCCAGACACTGCACGCACAGCACCATGTACACCCATGGCCACTGTGCCCACCCACCACTGTGCACGCCCACAGTGTGCACACCCACTGTGCACGCCCACCATGCACACCGACATTGTGCACACCCACCATGCACACCGACACTGTGCACACCCAGACACTGTGCATGCCTACCACAGTGCACACCCACTGTGCAGCACACCCACAGACACCATGCACACCCACAGCCACTATGCACACCATGGTCACTGTGCACACCCAGACACTGCACACTCACTGTGCACCCCTACCACAGTGCACATCTACAGACACTGTGCACACCTAGTACCATGCACACCCACTACCATGCACACCCATGGCCACTGTGCACACCCACTGTGCAGCACACCCACAGCCACTGTGCACACCATAGTCACTGTGCACACCCACTGTTCAGCACACCCACAGAAACCATGCACACCCACAGCCACTATGCACACCATGGTCACAGTGCACACCGACACTATGCACACCTACCACAGTGCACACCCACAACCACTGTGCATGCCCAACACCATGCACACCCACGACCATGCACACCCATGGCCACTATGCACACACACTAACACTGTGCACACTTATGACCACTGTGCACATCAGCTGTCATGCACACGATCGTACACACCCACATGGGCAAAATGCCTGGTCCTCATTTGTCTCCAGTTTTACACAAAAAGCAGCTGTTAACCTCTCTCGTCACCCATATGCCTCCAATACAACTGCTCCTGCTCAGCTCAGGGCGTGCAGGTGACATCACTGGAGCTGGCCATGGACGTCTTGCTCCTGCCTAGCCATGCTAGAGGTGGCACACACGTCAGCGTCCCTTGAGAGGGCCGCCTCACAGGCAGCTGCAACAGGGAGCATACTGGCCTTGCACCGTGAATAGCAGATTTTCCCATTAAAGTATGTAATGATGAAACTGCAAGAATTTTTTAAACAAAATCTCAAGTGTATTCTTATATTACATAAATTCGTCCAAAGGTGGTGACACTGAGCTCTGACCAAACCTTGTTTTTTTTTAACAAATGTAACAAATGCACATTTGGCCAAAACATATATTAGGTGCCGCTTTACACTGGTAACTTCAGGCTCACATATCCCAGAATCAAGACCATTCTGGCAATGTAAGCCAAATCAGCAATGTGGCAAGGCCAAAGTGATAGCAGGATCACTGATGGCATTATCACAAGCAGCCAGGTCTGCTGGACAGGGCCCATACACTCACTGCAAAACCCCCTTCCCGGGCTCCCTTGCAACTGGTCTGCCATGTGACACAATTCTGCCCAATGAGAGGAAAACAGAAGTCATGTGGGGGTGCCTTAAAAGAAGGATGGAGTCTGCTCTTCCTGCAGGGAGAAGAGTGGTGCTGGTGCCCACGGGCCGGCTCATTACCAGGAGACAGCAGGCTGCTCCAGGCCGCAGAGGAGAGACAGAAGCAGCTGGCCTAAGATGACACGGAGCAGCCGCCATGCATGCCCTGGACTCGTGTCACATGAGAACAGTCACCCCAGTGGGATTCAGCCCCTGCCCTGCCCCCAGGTGGCTCCTAGGTGGTGCTCATCATCAACAGGAGCTCGATGGAAGGGTCCCACCTCGCCCTGCTCGGCTGGCGCATCATCTCAATGTCGCAGAAGCACAACACAGGAAGGGACCACAGAGCATCCAAGCTCATCGTCATCCAACTCAACAACTGGGACCAGTAAGCACACAATCTGATGGCTTCACCACGCAGGGAGAGGTACAGGTGCGCGTGCACACACACACACACACACTTACACACATGCTTCACCACACAGGGAGAGGTACAGGCGCACACACACACACACATACACACACACTCACACACATGCTTCACCACACAGGGAGAGATGGAGGCGTGCACACATACACACACACACAGTCTCACACACATGCTTCACCACTCAGGGAGAGGTACAGGCGCACACACACATACACACAGTCTCACACACATGCTTCACCACTCAGGGAGAGGTACAGGCGCACACACACACACATATACTCACACACATGCTTCACCACACAGGGAGAGATGGAGGCGTGCACACATACACACACACACACAGTCTCACACACATGCTTCACCATGCAGGGAGAGGTACAGGCACGCACACACACCACACATACACACAGTCTCACACACATGCTTCACCACTCAGGGAGAGGTACAGGCGCACACACACATATACACACACACACACGCTTCATCACGCAGGGAGGTACAGGCACGCACGCGCGTGCACACACACATGCTTCACCACGCAGGGAGAGGTACAGGCACACACACACACATACACACTTCACGCAGGGAGAGGTACAGACGCGTGCACACACACACACACACGCTTCACCACGCAGGGAGCGGTACGGGCACACACACACACACACACACACACGCTTCACCACACAGGGAGAGGTACAGGCACACACACACACTACACCAAGCAGGGAGAGGTACAGACGCGCACACACACACACACAGTCTCACACACATGCTTCACCACGCAGAGAGAGATACAGGTGCGCATGCACACACACACACACACACACACACACATGCTTCCCCATGCAAGGAGAGGTACAGGCACACACACACACTCTCACACACGCTTCACCATGCAGGGAGAGGTACAGGCGCGCACACACACACACACACACACAGTCTCACATTCATGCTTCACGCAGTGAGAGGTACAGGCGCGTGCACACACACACACGCTTCACGCAGGGAGAGGTACAGGCGCGCACGCACACACACACACACAGTCTCACATACATGCTTCACCATGCAGGGAGCAGTACAGGCACACACACACACACACATATACACACACACACACAAATGCTTCACCACACAGGGAGAGAGACAGGGCACACACACACACATACATGCTTCACCACGCAGGGATAGTGCAGACACATACATATACACAGACACTCACATTTTCACACTCACATGCATTCACACACACTCACACACACACACTTGGCCATGACGTCCCTTAGAGCCCACAGGCAAGAAAAGCCACGAACTCACATTCCACGGCGCTTGTTTCGTAGCCGGAAGAGCGACCTGGCAGGCCTGTCACGTGGACAGCTTTTCCCGAGGGCATGAAAAGCCCTACACATCCGTAAGGAAAGGAGAAGCAGCCCAAGGTAAAAATGGGCAGACCATGAAAACGCAGCTCACAGAACAGAAACCAGAACTGCTCCCCCGGCCCATGAGCGGATGTTTGTGACATCCGTGTAACATCATCGCACACGTCGGGTGAGAGTCGAGACAGAATGTGTGCTTCCTGGAGGATGGAGACGCAGCCTCGGAGCCTGGATGAGGTTCTCACATCGCTAAGTCAGCCTTGGGTCCACATCAGAGAGGAACCGACCCGCACACGCTCAAGCAAACAGGCACGGGGACAGTCACCATGTCCGTGCTGCAACAGGTGACACCACCGGACACCACCGATGGTGAAATGCGTGGACAGTCGTGCCTACACACGACAGCATGGGCAGTGACGGAAGCGCATGAACTCCGTGGATGTGGAGCAACACATACGTCTAGAAAACACCACGACGAACACGGCAGGCGCAAACTCAGACATCTGGGTGGCAATTCCCACTCTCCCAGCTTGGTGCTTAAGCTCACAAAAACCAAGGTACTGTGTCAGGTGCATCCATTTGTAGTAAATGCATAAAACCGTGGCCAGAAAAGCAAGCTCCAGCTTGGGACAGTGGCTCCCTCTGGGGAGGGAGGGAGGCACATAGGGCCCCAGCTGGGTCTAAGCACAAGGCCACTGCAGTCCATGGGAAATGCAGCGGGTGTTACGTCTGGGCACAGGACCCCGGCATTTGTCCCATGTCCCTGCTTTTGCGTGTGTCTGCAGCATTTCAGCCGAGGCCACGGCTCTGTCTAGATGCTTAGCAGTCTCCCCGGAGAAGCAGTATCTTCATCTCCCATCAGCAATTCTACGCCCCTTCCACCCATGCAAGCGCGGCTCAGAGCCCAGCCTGGGGACGCGTTTAACATCTCAGCAACAGGAACACTGCCTAGGGGCCCTGCCAACCACGCCCACTCCCAGGTGAGTGCCCATAAAGCCCATGGCGCTGCAGCAGTCTTGCCTGTCACCTGCTGGTGGCTCACCTCACCACTGCTGTCACCTGACCACTGTCATTAAGTATTTAAAATATATGAGGCCAGGCTCGGTGGCTCACGCCTGTAATCCTAGCCCTTTGGCAGGCCAAGGCAGGCAGATCGCCTTGAGGTCAGGAGCTCTAGACCAGCCTGGCCAACATAATGAAACCCTGTCTCTACAAAAATATAAAAATTAGCTGGGCATGGTGGCAGGTACCTGTAATCCCAGCTACTCAGGAGGCTGAGACAGGAGAATCGCTGAACCCAGGAGGCAGAGGTTGCAGGGTGCTGAGATCACACCATTGCACTCCAGCCTGGGCAACAGAGCAAGACTCTGTCTCAAAAATAAATAAATAAACTATATCAGCCAGGCACGGTGGCTCACGCCTGTAATCCCAGCACTTAGGGAGACCGAGGCGGGTGGATCACTTGAGCCCAGGATTCGGAGACCAGCCTGGACAACACACGGAAACTCTGTCTCTACAAAAAATACACAAATCAGCCAGGCATGGTGTCGTGTACCTGTAGTCACAGCTACTGGGGATGCTGAGGTGGGTGGACTGCTTGAGTCCAGGAGAGGGAGGTTGCAGTAAGCCGTGACTGCGCCAGTGCACTGCAGCCTGGGCGACAGAGCCGGACCCTGTCTCTACGTAAAGGAATAAAATGTGTGCCGCTGCCAGGCTCCTCTTACCCACGGTCAGGGCCTCGAACAGCCGCTGGATGGTGCTGGCATCCCTCACAATCCCCGACTCCTGGACGCGCTTCACGAAGTCACCCAGCTGCATGTGCTTCTTGGGCAGCTCGAAGTTCTTCACGTGGTCATCCGGCTTCGAGGCCTCGTGCGGCTTGTCCAGGATCTCGCTGATGAGCCTCATCAGCTCCGGCGCCCGCTCAGCCTGCGCCCGCTCAGGAGCAGACATGGACTCCACTGTCCTCTTCACCAGATCAGCGGGAAAGATCCCTATGTCTGTTTTATACAGATTCTGGAAGTCCAAGAGGGCGCTCAGCAGCTGTCCCTGCATCAGATGAACGAGCCCTCGAAGGTAGAAATAGCGGGCCAGGAGTAGAGAGTTATCAGGAGCCAGAAAGCCCATGGCCTTGGTCAGCAGGGCGGCGAGGTCAGCATAGTATGCCTGCACACACTGGCCCACCAGCGGGAAGTGGATTTCTGGAATCTTGAACATGTATGTGGACTTGGGCGGCACATTCAGAACTAAAATATTAAGGGGAAAGGAGGAGACCATTAGCACAGACCTTAAAAACGAACAGCTGTACCTGTCATGCCATCTTGTCAAGGCGAGGCTTCCCTGGATGGAGAGTAAAATGAGAACAGGTGTGCTCTCTCCAGAACGCTCCACACGCCCGCCCCCCGGGAGGCATGGAGAACCCACATTTTGCTTTCATGGTACCCCACAGAAAGCAGCAGCTAGCATTCACTGAACAATTTCATTTGCTACCACTAGTAACACTATTGCAGTACCTGGTGCTGAGGCTTCATGTGAGGATCAAGCTCACAGCCTAAGCCAAGACGCACTTGCTAGGCAGGACTCAGCCCTTTAGAACGATTGTTTCGCTTACCATAAAGACAACTCAGGAGCAGGGCACCGTCATTACGGTCCTCTTCTACCATGTGGAAACTGAGGCTGCCACAGCCCGGGCTACTTGTCCAGGTGCACAACCACCAAGTGTCTGAGCCAACCGTAGCCCAGGCGCGCGTCTCACACCAGCCCCTTCTATAGCTGTTACCTAAGGGCCGACTGGGTGCTGCGTTTCCTCTTCTCACAGGAGCTCCAGTGGGCCAAGAGAGCAGAAGGGGCCACGGGGGCTCCAGGGCAAGGAAAGTGGAGCACACTCTCAGGGTGAGTGGGCACAGGGCATCTGCAGGGGCAGACTGACAGGTGTGCAGAACAGGAACCACAGGACCAGGGAGGTGAAGTCGCCTGCCCAGGGTCACACAGCTGGGGCAGAAGGCCTGGACCCCGCAGCAGCCTCCAGTGCTCAGCTGATAAAGGCAATGTGGCCTGTCACTCACACACTCTGCCTCTGCTAGACCATAGCCCTGGGGTTCATCAAGGTTTCGCACACGCGGCTCCTGGGGTCCCAGCACAGTGATCAGGAGGAACTACGCAGTACTTGCTGGGTCCGAGAGAGCAGCAGCAGGTGCCCGGGGGTCAAGGCCTCCTGACAGTTTCTCCCATCCATGAGGGACAGAGTGCACCTCCCCCAGAAGGCGCAAGACTGGCTCAGCCTCTCTATGAGCTTCCGTCTCTGAGGAAATGTCCCCACAATCACAGCCCCCTCCCCACCCCTGGCCCTGCTCACTTTAGCCCTGGTCCCAGAATGCCAGCTCCATGAGGGCAGGGCATTCAGCTCCTTCATGCTCCAGCTCTAGAAAGTGCCTGGCACTCCCTGCATTCCATTACACGTGTGTATGTATAAACACGCATTATACACATGCAACCCACATGCGCAGACACACACACAGCCGAGGCCTGGAAAGGATGCCAGACTGTGCAGAGCCATTCTCTTTAGCAGTGACACTGCGTGGCAGAAAATACGGACAAGGAATCATTTTCTAGAATGCACACAGTTGACAAATGAATATTCTAAACATTTCAAATAACTAGACTGCTAAAGCAAGCCCCTCCCCCCCCGAAGCAAGCTCCAGTTTTGCTCAATGACTTACAATGCAGGAATTGAGGAACCCACACAGCATCCAGGGAAGGGGGCAGCCCTCACCTGTGCCACTGCCCCTGCAGCCCGCGGTGTCCGTCAGCCGGAGCGAGGAGTTCCTGGGTGCCAGCTCGGGCGTGGCGATGTCCTGCAAGTCGGGCATGCTGACCACCATGCGTCTGTGGGGGATGTGCAGGGGTGAGGACTTCCGAGAGGCAATTTTCTCCACAGTCGGTCTCCTTGGACTTATAAGCATTCCGTTGATTCTGGGGTAGGGAAAGCAACGTTTTACTTTATAGACACAATCATGATTAAAGAATAAGCCTAAACGAAGCACTTTTCCCAGTGTCATGGAGAGCAGGTGATACCCTCGCACACCAGTGGGAACAGAGTGTAAGAACGCGTTGCCCAAATCTCACCATGTGCAGCCTCAGAGGGACCCAGACGCGTGTCCAGAAGAAACCAGTGTAAGCCAACAGAGCCCTGTCTGCAGCGGACACGTGTGGAGGGGGCTCAGGAAAAGCAGCAAGGAAGAGATGGAAAACAAAGGAGGCTTTGAGGATGGGGGAGCGGACAGAGGATATGGGAGAGAGCAGCACGGAGGAAGATGCAGGGCCACAAACCCCGGGGAGCATACTAACATCTGGCATGCTTCAAGCATTCCCTCAAGAAGTAGAAATGGGCCGGGCATGGTGGCTCACACCTGGAATCCCAGCACTCTGGGAGGCCGAGGCAGGTAGATCACCTGAGGTCAGGAGTTCGAGACCAGCCTGGCCGACATGGTAAAACCCCATCTCTACAAAAATACAAAAACTAGCCAGGCATAATGGCAGGTGCCTGTAATCCAAGCTACTTGGGAGGCTGAGGCAGAAGAATCACTTGAACCAAGGAGGCAGAGGTTGCAGTGAGCCAAGATTGCACCATTGCACTCCAGCCTGGGTGACACAGCAAGGCTCTGTCTCAAAAAAAATAATAATAATGCTGGGCACGGTGACTCACGCCTGTAATCCCAGCACTTTGGGAGGTGAGGCAGGCGGATCACCTGAGGTCGAGAGTTCAAGACTAGCCTGACCAACATGGAGAAACCCTGTCTCTACTAAAAATACAAAGTTAGCCAGGCATGGTGGCGGGCACCTGTAATCCCAGCTACTCAGGGGGCTGAGGCAGGAGAATCACTTGAACATGGGAGACGGAGGTTGTAGTGAGCCGAGATCACACCATCGTACTCCAGCCTGGGCAACAAGAGCAAAACTCCATCTCAAAAAAAAAAAAGAAGTAAATAGAGAAGAGAGCTTCCTAGCTGCCGCCCAGCACATCATGGGTTTCTAAGCACAGGCATTTCCCACTGGCTTTCTCGTTTACTCATTTGAATCAAACTGAGGTCCTTGGGCACCGTGACTCCCAAAGAGCTGTGGGTCCAAAACACGATGGGGAAGCACCTGTCCTCCTCCGACTGGGTGTCGAGGTCCATCTGGGCAAAGGCATCCATCCTCCGACTGAGCCGGGCTTTAAGGAAAGAATGGAACATGTAGGTGTCTAAGACCTGGAAAAGACAGAAGGGCCAGTCACTGGGCTGTGCCGACACCCCAGGCCCCCGTTCCAAAGCCCCTGAGCCTCCTGGCACGGAACTGGGCCCCACCACTCACACACACCCAGTGGGCACTGGCTGAGTGAATGAACTCGAGGGCTTTCTGCTATTCCTCTGCGCACAGAAGAAATGGCTGTCATACATTCAAATACTGGGTCCCACATACCCACACTGTGAACAAAAGCATATTTCATCAGAGCTAAACGAGGTGGACACACGCTTCTGGCCGTAAGGCAGTACGCAAGGTTCAGACAGACCCTCCTGACATAAGCTCTAAGGAAACGCCATCATAAGGGGGAAACCACTGTTTTTCAGACGGTGGACAAGAGGCAGGCTCGTGGCTGGTGCAGCTCCAGTGCTGAGGGCGTGGAGGGAGCTCCCAGAGGCTGAAGCCACTGGAAGCCTAGGGCAGGGCTCTGTAGAGGCGGAGATGAATCTGGAAGCTCCTGGAGCCTGCATCAGGCTCCCTAAGACTTTGCTGAATACCCCAATGCCCAGACATAGGGCAAAACTGCATAAAACCAGACAAAGAATGACTAGGAAGCTGTAAGCAAACCAACTGTCCAAGCTCACAAGGGCAGAGGGCCAGTCACGTTCGCAACAGCCAGGACAGAGGGCCCTGCTGACCCCGGGCCATTCAGGAGCCACGAGGGGGAGCACATCACTTGGCAGATGGGCCAGGCTAGAAACCAGACATAGAAAAACGCTGCTCTTGGCCCACCCCAAAGCTGTAAAAACAAACTCCAAAAGGACCAAGGGGCTCTTTAGGCAGCTTCAATCGCCTGCCCCGGCAACGCCCCCAGGGTGATTTTTTTTTTGTAATAGTCACAAACAGAAACAACCCAAATGCTCAGTAGCAGGTGGACAGAACAAAGCACACTTTGTCCCAACCACGGGACATTCCTGCAAAAAAAGGAGTCGCTGCTGAAACACACGGTAGCCCAGCGCAGTCCAAAGCAGGAGGCGGAGGAGAAAGGCACACAGAGGCAGTCCACGGGACCGCACGACACGAGCCTCTGAGACGGGCAAGCCATCTACGGGGTTAGGGTAAGGTTGCCGGGACCTGGGAGGGAGGGGGCTGACTGTGACGACGGTAGCGTTCTATGTCCAGGTTGAGGGAGTGGTGAGACAGATATATACGTGTGTCAAAAGCCATCAAACCACACTCTTAAAATGGCCATATTTTAAGTAAAGTATACTCTTTTTTTTGTTCTTTTTTTGAGACAAAATCTTGCTCTGTCACCCAGGCTGGAGTGTAGTGGCACCATCTTGGCTCAATGCAAACTCCACCTCCTGGGTTCAAGCAATTCTCCTGCCTCAGCCTCCTGAGTAACTGGGATTACAGAGGTGCACTACCACACCCAACTAATTTTTGTATATTTTTAGTATGGATGGGGTTTCACCACATTGACCTGCCAGTCTCGAACTCCTGACCTCAGGTGATCCACCCACCTTGGCTTCCCAAAGTGCTGGGATTACAGGTGTGAGCCACCATGCCCGGCCATAAGCCCATAAGCATATTACACTCTTTAAAAGCTGATTTTAAAGAGAGAGAGAGAGAGAGAGAGCACCACATGATCAAAGCATGCTAAAACAAACTTTTTGGAAAACTGATACAATTGAGAAAATTTATTTTGAAAAGTATTTAAATATAGAACAGGATAACAGAGTGAACACACACAGGCACACCCAAATCCCACAGCTCTCACCTGCTTATAAAACTGATGGTCCCCTGGAGCCCTGGTTTTGAGAAATTCTTCACTATTGAAGACTCTGTGTTCATAATTTAAATGATTCTTCACATCCCTAACAAAGATAAAGATAGTCTGAGTGCCATAACATTCTTAAATACATGAAGAACATACCACCTTTAGCAGCAGAAAAATGGTGACAAGAGATACAAACTTTGAAAAAGACCTGTTCTTCAGAAAGATTATTGATTACCAAAATGATACAACATGGATGTATTTTGTGGTCACGCATAAATTTCCCCCAACTAGAATAAAGCTCCAGGAGGCAGTGTTCCTGTTACCTTCCTCCAGCCCACTAGTTCCTTATGCAAATTAAGACACAAAAATCAGTTTCAGTTCACACACATGAAACTGAGTTCCAGGTGCGGAGCCCAGAGGGGCAGCCAGACTCGCCAAGTCCTGACCAGCTCGGCCGCCAGCCTCCCCGGACAAGTCACTTCACCTCTTTGTTTTTTAGACGGGGTCTCACTCTAGGCTGGAGTGTGGTGGCGCAGTCTTGGCTCACTGCAACCTCTGCCACCCAGGGTCAAGCAATTCTCCTGCCTCAGCCTCTTAGGTAGTTGGGACTACAGGTGCACACCACCACGCCCAGCTAATTTTTGCATTTTTAGTAGAGATGGGGTTTCACCACATTGGCCAGGCTGGTCTCAAACTCCCGACCTCAGCCTCCCAAAGTGCTGGGATTACGGGCATGAGCCACCACACCCCAGCCCACTTCACCTCTTTGTACCTGATTTCCTCAGATCATGTTATAAACTCATCAAGATTTTAGCACATGATCTCCCAGATCGAAAGTAATATACAAGTAGAACGAATAACCTTACAGGGCATATTTGGTACATAATGTGTTCAGTGTTTTCTCTGAGAGAATAAATTACTTCATCTAGGGGAAATAACATTTTATCATCTGCAATCATGTTTTCTGCTTCTTTTTTTTAAACAGCCAGGATCTTGATATGTTGTCCAGGATGGTCTCAAACTCCTAGCCTCAAGGGATCCTCCCACCTCAGCCTCTCGAGTGGCTGCGACTATCCTGCTTTTCTGTCAACTAAGTGAGCTTGTAAAATATTTAGAAAAAAAAAACTTGTTCATAAAATATTTCATCTTCAAAGAACAAAAGGAAAACAACATATTCAGGACCACACTAATTATGCCTCTTTGAGCAGAGATAATATCACCTGTCTGTAGTACACCATCCCATTTTTTCCTAATATGTTATTCACTTTATGCAAATAAATACATCAAAACAACAGGCTGTTCAGGCCAGGTGCGGTGGCTCACGTCTATAATCCCGGCACTTTGGGAGGCCAAGGTGGGCGGATCACCTGAGGTCAGGAGTTGGAGACTAGCCTGGCAAACATGGTGAAACCCCATCTCTACTAAAAACACAAAAATTAGCCAGGCATGGTGGCGTGCACCTGTAGTCTCAGCTACCTGGGATGGTGAGGCAGGAAAATCGCTTGAACCTGGGAGGCGGCAGTTGCAGTGAGCTGAGACTGTACCACTGCACTCCAGCTTGGGCAATAGAGTGAGACTCTGTCTCAAAAAAAAAGGCCATTCAAATCTCCATTTTTAAATAATCACGCAGAGTACTATCAAGCCAGCAGGCTCTGTGCTAACCCCCTGTCAAAGCAGAAGGCCCCTCAAGAACAGACAAGGCTGGCATCCGGGGTGCCTCCTTTGCTGCTAGAGTAGGGGCAACCAGTGAGAAGGAGAGGTGGAATGCTGCCAGAGAAAAGGAAAAACGGTGAGAGAAAGAGAGGGCCCAAAGGCTTTTGCACTAAAAAGTACTTATCCATGAAGCTGTCATTTTGTCATGCATTCCTTATGACTGCATGTGTAGGCCTGAAACAGCAGCTCAGTACCTGTACTGTATCACACTGAAATAAACAACCTTGACTTGTCCACTTCACCGACAATCTCAAGTGCTGGGGAAGGAATGGCATGCAGGGCATATCTGATGATGCAATTACTGGCATGAGGAGAAGGAAAACTTTCTAATGGCTGCATCTTGAGTCTGCACCCTCCTGTGGCTCTCCCATACCTGGTTTCATTATCTAGCTTGAGTCACGTCAAAATGGCCCATCTGTCCCTTACTAGCCCCTGGATGCAGGCCTCTCGGGACAGAGCCCTCCACAGACTGACCCGGAGCCTGGAACCAGCACAGGCCAGAGTGACAGGGGCTCCCTGCACGTGTCTCAGATTCGTGTCTCCCTAGAGGGCTGCCCCAAAACAGCCACCTGCAGGGGTCACCAGCAGAAGGCATTAGGAAGGCACAGGCAGGGTCAGAGTCAAAAGAACGAACTCACCAGACGCCTGCTGATTGTAACAATCACAAGAAAAGCTTTTGCAGGGATAGGGACCGCTCATGTTTGCCAGGCAGATGGTGCCAATGGCCTGCATGCTGGGGTGGGGTACGCAATCCCGTGGAATGGGCGGCTGGCGGGTTACCCTTTCCTGGACGCTGGAACGTCCTCTCACGTACCTGAAGATGCTCACGAGCAGCTGCAGGGTGGTCTGCTGTATCTGGCAGTTGAGTTTCAGCTGCCAGGCCCGCCGGTGGGCTCGGCCCTCATTCAGGTCTGTGCTGGAGCAGAGGTGGGCGGCATGCAGCTCGTGGTGGAGCTGGAGGCTCTGCACCCTGGAAGGAGACAGATGGAAGCAGGCTCAGCCCCAGTGCCACCAGCCACGGCCACTCACCAGCGGCACACAGCCCGCCAGGTAAATGAACACTTCACAGGCTCAAATACAGGTCAGTAATTTGAGGGACATGGTGGTCGCTAAAAGTACATCACGGGAAGAGTTGATTCACCGCCACTCATGGACTCACACAGGCCTTGACTTGGACTATGCACAGTTCACCCAGGCCGGATCATCCCCACCCTGGCACTGCAGTCAGGGCACTCCCCCTTCTAGGACACCAAAGGGCTCCAGGTGAGGCTGCCTCTTGACAGGTCACTCATGGCTGCCTAGAAGGGACAGTCACACTCCCCCATGGCTTCCCCTCTGCACTTCCTGCCCAGGCAGGATCAGATGGCCCTCTGTGCCCTACAACAAATGTCCTAGGTGTCACCACTCTTGGCCCATCAGGAGATGGCCACAGACTCATCCAGAGGGCCTCACTCAGGCACAGGAACTCACAGATACCTGTTAACCCTGAGCCACCGTGAGACTGGACCCCTGGCCTTCCCAACACCACTCATAGCTGCATGTCTAGAGGGACGGTGGAAATACACAAAATAAACAGAACCAACACGTATCTGGTCACACATATTTACTGAGCACCTACTGTATGCCATCCACTGATCTGCATGCTGAGGAGGCGTGGTGGACACAGGCCAAGCCCCTGCCTGTCTGCATGGTACTTCCATGTGAGTGGGAGGGAGCAGGAAAACACACAACCCAAGAAAATAAGAGATAACGGGGCGTCAGGCAGAGACATCAGGCAACGCAGAGCAACAGGCTAGAGAGACACAACAGTCAGACTGAGCGCGGGGAGAAGAGTTCTCCCAGGAGATGACCTGGAACCTGAGATGTGACAGGAAGAGGCAGGCGGAGGCTTGCTGGACCCAGTGCAGCCCAGGTCAGCATGGCCGGCAGGAGCCAGTCTTCATCTCTATGATGAGAAGGGTACATGGCCACAGGCCCCTGCCACTGCCTGACCCTCCTGGAGGAAAGGACAGGAAAAGGGAAGAATGGAATTCTGGGTGGAATGGCCCGCCAGGAGATGGTAGCAGGCAGGTGGCGCCAGGGCCAGGACCAGCGTTCTCTCCAAACGTGCTGAGCAGCAGCTGCTGAAGGGCCAGCCCCGCCCTGGCTGACCAGACTCATGGGACTTGGGCAACTACCCCTGCCTAGAGGGGTCTCAAGAACTGTGATGTTTATCAGCACCAAACTGGCCTTTCATCCAGAAGAACACACAGAATGGCAGGGAAAGAAATTCTGATGATCTGATGACTTTCCTCATGTAAAAAGGGCTGAGATGCCACCTGGAGTGCCAGCTTCTCTTCCTACATCTTCTGGTGCAGGGACAGTGGGGTCTGAAGGAGATGGCTGTCCCCTCCTGGAACCCCATGCCTCCCTCGCCCAAGCACACAGCCACCACAGCTCTGAGCGGGGGGCCCCGTCCCTGCTGCCCAGTGAGACAGCGACTTCCATCAGAGACGAAGATAGCAGTGCAGAGAGTCACCAAGAGCCCAGGGCGCTAGGGAAAGCTGGGGAAGCAGGGGGCTACCCCATCCCTCCCAGCTACAAGCCTATGTGCAGAGAGATGCACAATGCACTCCAGCCCCTCAAGGAGACCGCCTCCCACTACAGCCCACAGCCCATATGGTGAGCTCAGAGGCCTCTTATAGACAGGTCACCCATGGCACATGGATTAGCTCATGTTTATAAAAGCCTCCGAAAATGAGACTGTGGGATACACACCACCCTGCATCTCCATTCTGGGGGCTCCAGCCAAAGTGGGGTACAGCCTCCGCACTTTGTGTGTTTATATTCCGGAATTCTAACAAGAACATGAGGACATGGGCAGGAATCCCACCTTCCTGGGAATGCTCAGAGCTCCACCACAGTCTCACAAAGGTCAGTTCTATTACACAATGCCACACTGGAAAACTCAAGGAAGCAGCTGTGGCTTACAAGAAAGTAACTAAGACGACTGGGAAAGCACGTGTTGCCTTTGAAGTTCACACAGAGGACAGTTCCCAACAGAACGGCTGCTCAAGTGCCCTTGGCTGGGAGGAGAGCCCCAGGACTGCTCGGCCCAAGCAAACACAAACAGACCTTGCCTGTGCGAGACCATCGCTTAGCTTTAGGGCTTTGGGAGTTCTGTAAGATGGAAGAACAATAATAAAAGTAGTTCTCTGTCCGGGCATGGTGGATCATGCCTTAATCCCAGCACTCTGGGAGGCCGAGGCAGGTGGATCACCTGAAGTCAGAGTTTGAGACCAGCCTGGCCAACATGGTGAAACTCCATCTCTACTAAAAATATAAAAATGAGCCAGATGTGTTGGCAGGTGGCTGTAGTCCCAGCTACTCAAGAGGCTGAAGGAGGAGAATCACTTGAACCTGGGAGGCAGAGGTTGTTGTGAGCTGAGATCATGCCACTGCACTCCAGCCTGGGCAACAGAGCGACACTCTGTCTCTTAAAAAAACAAACAAGGTAGTTCTCCTAAACATTTTGCAGAAAGCTTCCAGGTAGAAGGAATAATCCATACCAAGGTAAGAGTCAGAAATCAGAAAAGCCAGATGATGCCCTCCTCCTTCCCACTCCCCCAGCTCTCAGCTCCCTCCTCATTTGACCTCCCAACGCAAAGACAAAGGAAGGTGAAGAGAGGAAAGGTGACAGCTGACCAGAATCCAGGCTGCTTCACAGGCTTCATCTGAAGCTCAGCTCGCACAGCCCAGCTGTTTGCAAAAAGCCCAAGCGCTCTCCTCCCACCAGCATCAGCTCCGCAAATCACACTACGGCCTGACTGCAGCTGCATCCCACAGGCTGCTCTCTCCTGCTGTCAGTTTATAAAATGCTGAAGGGAAAAATGAGCTCTGCAGAGAAACCCGAGGGAGCCCTGGCCCCGGAGATGAGTCACTGCTTGGGGCACACCCAAGACGACCCAACACCTCCGTTTTGACATATTTAGCAATTACACCTCCTCTCGCCCTCCCCTGACCAAAGTCCCTGCCAAGTCTCTTCACCACGACAGAGACCTCAGGGCCCCCAAAGCCTGAAATATTTATCATTTGACCCTCGTTGAAAGAAGTTTGCTGATGCCTGATCTAAGCCAATGAGGTTAAGTAACAGAGATTAAAGAAAACATAAAACTATAAAATGGTATGAAAAAATAAAGTGCCAGACGGGCACAATGACCCACGCCTGTAATCCCAGCACCTTAAGAGGCTGAGGCAGGCAGATCACGAGGTCAGAAGTTCAAGACCAGCCTAGCCAACATGTAGTGAAACCCCATCTCTACTAAAAATACAAAAAATAGGCTGGGCATGGTGGTAGGCGCCTGTAATCCCAGCTACTCAGGAGGCTGAGGCAGGAGAATCGCTTGAACCCAGGAGGCAGAGGTTGCAGTGAGCCAAGATCACGCCATTGCACTCCAGCCTGGGTGACAGAGCAAGACTCCACCTCAAAAACAGAAAAAGAAAGTACCAATATAGTGCCGGGAAGTGAAAGTGAAAGAAATGGAAACTTCCAGCCCAGGGAGAATGGGCCACGCCCATCAGAACCCAACACACTGACAAAGTCACAGGACAGAGGCCATGGCTGTCCTGCCATTAATACACAAGCCCTACCCAATTCCAGGTATACGACGGGTATGCAATACACATCTATGAATGAATGAATGAACAAATGGATAGGGAACTTCAAGGATCACAGGCACAGGATCCTGGGGCACAGGACAGAGGCTGGGTAGGTTTCCTGGGGGACGTGACTGTCTCTTGACTCGAACTAACATTTAGACAGTATTGGAATACAGACAAATCACATTTATTTAAAAACATTCACGGTTGGGTGCAGTGACTCATGCCTGTAATCCCAGCACTTTGGGAGGCCAAGCTGGACGTGTCACTTGAGGCCAGGAGTTCAAGACCAGCCTGGCCAACATGGTGAAAACTGAAAACACAAAAATTAGCCAGTCAGGGTGGTGGACACCTGCAATCTCAGCTACTTGGGAGGTTGAGGCAGGAGAATCATGTGAACCTGGGAGGCAGAAGTTGCAGTGAACCGAGATTGCCCCACTGCACTCCAGCCTGGGCGACAAGAATAAGACTTCACCTCAAAAACAAATTCACAAATAATTTCCAAATTATAATACATAAAATACCTATCAATTATACAAAACTGGAAAAGATACTCAAAGTGGCAAATACAAAATCTGAACAAAGACGGTCTGAAATTCCTACTGTTAATGTTTCCCATTACCTCTGAATGAATGTCTGGGCTGCCAGGAGGGGGACATCAGGAATGTCCACATTATCGTTCGCAGACTTGGAGTAAGTGATGCTCCCATGATCAATATTTATCAGAACTAAACCGTCAGCTTCCTGGAAAACAAGGAGTGATCTGTAAAGACTGATGGAAGAATCTCGGAGTTTGCACACCTCTTTGAAAATACGCAAATGTATTTTGTATCCACTAAGACAGTGTCATCATTAATTAAATGACCCTCTTTAAAATGCACACAGAGGCCAGGCACATGACTCACACCTGTAATCCTAGCACTTTGGGAGGCCGAGGCAGGGAGATTGCTTGAGCCCAGGAGTTTGAGACCAGCCTGAGCAACACAGTAAGGCTGTCTCTACAAAAAAATTTAAAAGAAATTAGCCAAGTACAGTAGTGCATGCCTGTGGTCCCAGCTACTTGGGAGGCTGAGGCAGGAGGATCCCTTGAGCCCAAGAGGTCGAGGTCGCAGTGAGCTGAGATCACACCACTGCACTGAAGCCTGGGCAGCAGAGCGAGACCCTCTCTCAAAAAATAATAATAATAATAATAATAAAATAAATGTACACATAGCCTTATATTTTCTACACAAAAATCTAGTATATATCATGAGTTATGTTAATGGGCTAAATTTGATTAAATATGTCTTTCTCTTATTTTTCTTAATTGTGGTAAAATAAACATAAACTGTATCAATGTAACCATTGCTAAGCACGCAGCTCAACAGTGTAAGAGCATTTGAGTGGCTGTGCAAGCAACTTCCCCTCCATCCTCAAAACATTTTCATCATCCCAAACTGAAACTGTCCCCATCCAGCACAGGTCCCAGCCTCCCTCCACACGCCCACTGTTCTGCTTCCTGTCTCCATGAATTTGACTCCTCTGGGGACCTCAGATGAGTGGATTCACGAACAGCATTTCTTTCGGGGCTGGCCTATTTCACTCAGCACTGATGTCGGTGAGGCTCACCCATCTGCAGCATGTGTCAGACTGCCCTGGCTTCTTTAGCCTCAATAGTCCGTTATTTGGAAAGACCACATTTTGCTTACCCATATCTCTTTCTCTTTCAGTCAAGATTCCAGTACAGGCCAGGTGAGGTGGCTCACACCTGTAATCCCAGCACTTTGAGAGGCCAAGGCAGGTGGATCACCTGAGGCCAAGAGTTCAAGACCAGCCTGGCCAACATGGCAAAACGTCGTCTCTACTAAAAATACAAAAATTAGCCAGGTGTGGTGGCATGTGCCTATAATCCCAGCTACTCAGGAGGCTGAGGCAGGAGAATCGCTTGAATTCGGGAGGAGGCGGTTGCAGTGAGCTGAGATAGCACTACTGCACTCCAGCCTGGACAACAAGAGTGAAACTCCAACACAAAAAAAAAAAAAAAAAAAAAGATTCCAATACATGTTGTTGTGAAGGTTTCTCCTACCCTGGTACAAACACTGCATGTACTGCTTCTTAGAGTCCTGGAGGGAGCATTCCAGAACTCCAGTGAGGGCACCACCAACCTCCAACACCCAGGGTGTACGCTCAGCTCCCCAGCCAGCTCCGCCCCTCCACATACCACGGCATGGGCAGGGCCTGGGCTAAGAGACCATGAAGCACTGGGATATCTGAAATATGCACATGGATGACTTGGAGAGTCCCCTGTGACAGAGTATACAAACATTGAGTAACGCGCTCGGACCCCACACTCCAGCAGCCCCGGAATGTGATGCCAGGTTCCCGGCCAAGGTCCTAACTCCCAGCTCTCATTCTGGGCCCTGCCCTCTAGAGTGCAGTTCAGGTGGCTGCATAAAATATGTGCAAACACATTCTTGGCCTCAAAACCTTACAAGACAAATGCACAAAACGCTAAAGCAGTGAGGCACACAGCTGGCCCCGTGTAGGTGTTAACACCCAGCCTCTCTGGGAGATGCAGGAGGGTTTCATGGAGGCGCACAGGGTCACTGCCAGCCACAGAAAACAAAACACCCAACCAACCCAGAAGAGCAGCTGCTTCTCCCGAAATCCTCCACAACAGGTAAGTGCCACAAAGGTTTCTCCCCATTTGCTGGAACTGCTAGGTTAACGTGTGAAAACGGTTTCCCTCCTAAAACAGCCTGAAACATGATGTTTTTCCCCTAATGACTAAGAAAAGAAACAACTTTGAGCTTCAGAACACAGCTTAGTTTCTCCTCGTCTGTGAGGCGGGCTGGTGACGCTTTTCTGCTCCTTCCATGGAGGTCTGTATGGCCTTTTCCTGAAGTGTGTTTCCCCACCGACTCACTCGCCTGGGCAGTAACACACAAGCAATGCTCTACCCCGCAGCGGGAACCCTGGCCAGGCCAGCCAACAGCCCTTCCCAGCACTTGTGGGGGAAGCATCTGGAGACTGGGATTTGCTTTCAAATGCTCTGGGAAAAGCAGTGCTGTGGGTAACTACAAAGCTGGCAACAGGCTGAGGACTGTGAGGGCACAGGTCACACATTGTATTCCTCTATTTTTATCACATTTAGAAATTTTCAAAACGGGGCGGGGCACAGTGACTCACGATTGCAATCCCAGCACTTTGGGAGGCTGAGGTGGGTGGATCACTTGAGGCCAGGAGTTCAAAAGCAGCCTGGGCAACATGGTGAATCGCCATCTCTACTAAAAATACAAAAATTAGCCAGGTGTGGTGGCGTGCACCTGTAATCCCAGCTACTGGGGAGGCTGCAACAGGCGAACTGCTTGAGCCTGGGAGGCAGAAGTTGCAGTGAGCTGAGATCACACCATTGCACTCCAGTCTAGGGAACAGAGAGAGATTCTATCTCAAAAAAAATGAAAGATATTTTTCAAAATGGAAAGTTGAATGTACACCTACCCTGTACAAAGCACCAGTAAGCACAGGAAAAGATGCTCACGTCGTCACCGGGAAATGCACGTGAATCCGCAGCGAGACACCAGCTCCTCCTCACCGGGAGGGCTGCAATTAAAAGGGGACAACACCCGGCACTGGCAAGGACGTGAGCAGAAGCTGGAGCCCTCGTACTGCTGGTGGGAGTGGAAAACGGCGTGGCCGCTTTACGAAAACAGCCTGGCAGCTCCTCAAAGCGTCAAACAAAGAGCTGCCTTATGACCCAGCAATTCCACTCCTAGGGACACACCGGAGAGAAACGGAAGCACACATCCACACAAAAACCTGCACGCAAGCGTCCACAGCAGCATTAATCACAGCCGCCAAAGTGCCAACCACCCACACGGCATCACTGAGCACTGCGATGAAGGTTTTATCACGACAACCTCATTGTGCGTGGATGAGCAAAATTCGGTCTACAGTGAAACCCTAGTCAGCGACAAAAATAAAGTGCTGAGAGATGCTGCAGTGTGGAGGAGTCTCACAACCATGACGTGAGAAGGACCACACATGGAGTGACCGTTCCCACGAAAGGTCCAGAACCACAAACCCAGAGACAAAGCACACGGGCGCGGCTGCCGGTGCTGGGGGTTGACTGCTGATGTGCACAGGGTATTTTTATGGGGTGACGAAAATTTCCTTTCTAAAATTGGACAGCAGATGGTTACACACCTCTATAAATATCCTAAAACCCACCGAATCATGCATTTTAATTGGGTAAACTTTGAGGTATGTAAATTGTATCTCAATAAAACTATTTTTAAAAACCAAACCCAGTCCGCCTGCTGGCATCTTCACAAGACAGCACAAATCCATCCACTCACCGACTGAAAACATGCCATGTCAGACCCGCAGAGGGGTCGCAACAGCACCACCCATGAGAACCTACTTCAGGCCCGGCGCTGGTGACCGCCTCACTCTGTCCTCACTGGGACAATGAGATGACCACACTCACTGTCTTGTCTCCACTGGGATACTAGGGGGTCCCGGCTTCACCACAGGACAATGACACAGCAAGCGAACAGCCACTTCTCACGGTGCCCGTGACCTCACTGTGGTACGCAGACCCCACCTTCACCACAGAGCACTTTCAGACGCATCTTCCCATGTGTCCCCATGATGGACTCATAGGAATTCAGCATTTCAAACCAGAGGTTCTCGACCTAACCTTGCTCACTTCTTCAAAATGGTCAAGATGGCAGCCCATGAGGAAGGACGTGGGGGCCATGACAAAATCCAGCATCTGGTCCGACAGGATGGGCACAAAGGGGTGCTGCCACTGCAGGGGGTGCAGGTAGGCCATGAAGCACTCGGCGACCAGCGTCAGCAGAGCCCAGTCCGAGGAGAAGAATACGATCCGCTGTTCCATCAGGATGCACGTCAGGATCTGAGGGGAGAACCCATCACACTGAGTGCACGCTTTTAAAAAACAAAAAATACAGACAGGGTCTCGCTGTGTTGCCCAGGCTGGAGTGCAGAGGTGTGATCACAGCTCACTGCAGCCTTGAACTCCTGGACTCATCCTCCCACCTTGGCCTCCCAAGTATCTGGGACTACAGGAACGTGCCTCCACATCCAGCTAGCTTTTAAATTTTTTTTCGTAGAGACAGGATCTCCCTATGTCGCTCAGGCTGGTCTCAAACTCCTGGCCTCAAGCAATCCTTCTGCTTCAGCCTCCCAAAGTGCTGGGATTACAGGCATGAGCCACCGCGCCCGGCCCACATACACACTTCCAATTCAGTGCAGTACAGAGAAAATGCTCATAACCACACCACCCAAGAAAACCAGACTGACTGCAGGCTCTTCCCTGGTCTCTCAGCTCTATCTGCCAAACAAAAGCCACCTGAGACCCCGCAAAGACTGCCATTTGCAAACACCATACACTGTAGGGAACGCTGGCTTTAAAAAATAATAATAAACATTTCGAGTATACCGGTGGGTACACTGTGGAAGAAACTCGCACGTTCATCATTCCTGATCATCACTCCGAGGCCCCACTAAGCTCGTGAGCACAAGATGTGCTTGTGGGGGCGGGGGTGCGCACCTGCAGCACCTTCTCAGGCCGGAAGCACAGCAAGGGCAGGTGAAGGTCCAGGTCCAGGACGGGGCTTTCGGGGTCCGCTCGGGCGGGAAACACAATCTGGAGCGGCTTCATGTTAAAAACCTGCGACAAGCAGTTCCCAGCATTAGTTCAGAGAGCTGCTCCGGGCAGAGGCTGAAATGCACTCGTCACTGTTTCCACACAGAAGGCATCAGAGCTAGAAAACATTTCTGAAGACACAGGCTGCCACATTAAATTATGCAGAATAACTAAACAGTTTAGAGAAACACAGAACTGCAGATAAAGGCTCAAACATAAATTAAGTATTTAATGTCTTTTTCTAAGAAAGCCAAAATTCCTTAAACTCTAATCAGCAAACTATTCATTGTCTAGACAGAGATAAACTACAGATCAGATATTTGCACCAATTAACACCAATTCTAAATCAAGCATGTTCAAATTATTCTTAGGTATTATATACTCTTCTTAGTTACTGTATGCTACAAACTCTGAATACTTTCAATTTAATAGTCAAAGCTCCTTCAAGACATGTACATTTAACATTTTAAGAAAGCCATTTTTCTAAATATATTACTTTGAATTCACACTTCAATTCGAATTCTGCGTTCACAGAATGGCTACTGCGATGCGGCTGGACCTGGTGGAGGGAATCCGGAAGAGGAGGTTCAGTTCCTTCACTGAGGGAGGGCTTCTGAGCCTGCCACGGATGGGCTGCAAACAGCGGGTTCCTGCCACCCGGGTGCTGGCACGTGGGAGGCCCTCAGGAAATGTGGGTGCCTGGCCCGGCACCCGAAGCTCCAGGGAATGAACAGAATGGATGGATCTAAGTGTAAGCAAAGCACAGGGAGACAGAGAGGAGAGACGCGATCAGAGCAGATGGCTGAGACTCCACCAAGGGAGCGCCTGGGAGGGTGAGAAACCGAGACGAGCCAGGAGCCAGGGTGAAAAACCAGGTCACATACAAGGTTTCTAGTGCCCCTGCCTTCTCCAGTCACCCAAGTCTGTATTCCAAGGACGTCTGCACACGAGAAACTGAAAACAAGAAAAGGTGGTGATTTCTTGATGGTGGGGACACCAGTGTTGCTTCCTAGCAAGACATAGGTCCTTGAATAACATCATTTTGTGATAATGTTGATGAGAAAAAGGAGTGTCCCAGCAGGGGGCACCTTCATACTCTCCTCGTGCTGGTGCCCGGCTCCAGGTCCTCTAGTTTCCTGCCACATCCTGAAGCCCAACTGGCGCACGGACAGGTCCTGGTGTGAGCAAGCGTGGGAGAGCATGGGACTGCCCTGCCACGGGATAGCATCTGGCCAGAGCTGGTTCCCACTGCGGCCCTAAGCTGCCAGGAAGGGCTCTGTCCATCCTCAACCCTGAACTGCAATAAGCAGGTAAATGATGTTCTTCCTTATTTTAATTCATTGCTCTTAAATGTGTGTACAGCTCCCATTTACTTCAATGTTTAATATCAGAAGTGCTTTGGGTCTTTATTTAGAAGTCTGGTGATGTTTTTATGACCAGCAGTATGCCAGAGGAATTTGCTCTTGTCTATATCAATTAGGCTATGGTGAAATCGATTTTGTGACCCAGTTAATGCTGCAGTTTCTGAGAACCTGCTAGCCACACTGAGGACCCACTGTGCTTGGGTCTCTTTGCTTTCTTGTTACCAATTAGTCTACAGAAGCAAGTCACGTTGAAAATAAGGCAGATTCATTTATGTGAATAAGGTTCTTTTACGTAAAAGAAAAGAAAGCAAAGTTAAATTATCCAAGTTGGGGTACAGTATTAATAACTGTCAAGTTTACAGGAAACATTTTCAATATTTCAAAAAATAAATGTGTCAACCAGCTATCCAATTAACGATAAAAAAAACAAACACACATGCTAAGCACTCCACCAGCCTTTGGGTGGTCTCAGGTGCACGCTAGAGATTTTCCAGCGTATAATATTCATACTCTCTGAGGTGGGCTGTTATGTCATCCACTCCACAGACAAAGAGACTGAGGAAAGAGATGTTTAAGGTAAACAGTTTCCAAATCTCAGCTTGATTTGAGCCCCAGGAAAGAACAGGTGTCACATACAAAGCAACATAGAAAATGACTCAAGTACAGTGCAAGAGAAGCGTGTGTGTGTGTGTGTGTCATTTTGCACACCCAATAAAGCCCAAGATTTGCAAAGCAAGTAAAATCAGCCCCGGAAGGCAGGTCAGTGCAGGGTGGGGCTGTTTCCAGTCTTCGCTGGGCTCCAGCTGGTGGTCCATGCACCATCAGAGGAAGGGGCTGGACGGGAACCAGGGAACCAAGGCACAGGGCACGGCCCTCTCCTCTCCTCCCTGTGCTGTGGGGCCCCTTCCCTCCTCCCTCCTTTCCACCAGCATAGATGAGAGAGAACCCAGACCAGACGTAACGGGAAACACATATACACATTCAAAACACAAGACCCATCTCACGACTGCTGTCTACGAGAGCCTCTAAGCTACCTTAGTTTGCAGTGGGTTCTAGAAAATACGGCTGGGTTGGCCACTGCGTCAGATGAGAACCTTGGCCTACATTGACCTCTTGGATTTATTCAAAATGATAAACGTTAATATACGACATTCCCTAAAATAGATCCCAAGCATTATAACAACTTAGAGCCAGTAGCTAATTAGACTTGGTATAGGAGAGCCGCACTGAGTCAAGCCCGATACAGACTAAGTCACTCATTCAGACAAACGCACAGGACGCAGATGAGCAGGCACTGACTGGCTAACGCTGGAACCCAGAGCATCCCTGCCCACACCTGCCCACCACACAGCTCTCTGCTGGGCAGCTCCGTGTGGGCCCGGCTGTGAGCCCTGGATACGCGGTGCTGAGTGTGGCCTCTACCTTCAGGCAGCTGAGAGTCCGATGGAGGAGACAAACATTAAACAAAAACACATGCACAGAAGCACAGAAGCCCTCATTACAAACTGTGCTGTGCCTGCGGGATGAGAACTGGGTGCTATCAGAGAGACAGGAGCAGGGATCACTCAGAGAAGACAATCTGAAGACCTGACCACTGAGAGTGACCAGAGATGAGCCACAGCTGGCCACAAGAAAATGGAGGAAACAGTGTTTCTGGGAACAGTGTGTGCAAGGGCCCTGTGCTGGCACCTTCAGGGGACAGACAGGAGTCCAGTGAGGCCGGAGAGCAGCATATCAGGGGGTGGCATAAAACAGAGCTGGACAGGCCGGGCGCGGTGGCTCATGCCTGTAATCCCAGCACTTTGGGAGGCCAAGGCAGGCGGATCATGAGGTCAGTAGATCAAGACTATCCTGGCCAACATGGTGAAACCCCATCTCTACTAAAAATACAAAATTTAGCTGGGTGTGGTGGCGCATGCCTGTAATCCCAGCTACTTGGGAGGCTGAGGCAGGAGAATCACCTCAACCAGGGAGTTGGCAGGTTGCAGTGAGCCAAGATTGCACCACTGCACTCCAGCCTGGCAACAGAGTGAGACTCCGTCTCAAAAAAAAAAAAAAAAAAAAACGACAACAACAAAACAGAGCTGGACAGTGAGACAGGGTCCAGGCTGCAGGACTGAGGAAGGCAGACAGCAAGAAACTGCTCTGGGGCTTGGGGAAGAGAAGCAAAGCCCAATGTGTGTGTCTATATATATATATATATGTTTTTTTTTTTTTTGGAGACAGAGTCTTGCTCTGTCTCCCAAGCTGCAGTGCAATGGTGAAATCTTGGCTCACTGCAACCTCCTTTTCCCGGGTTCAAGCGATTCTCTTGCCTCAGCCTCCTAAGTACCTGGGATTACAGGCACCTGCCACCGCACCCATCTAATTTTTGTATTTTTTTAGTAGAGACAGGGTTTCACCATGTTGGCCAGGCTGGTCTTGAACTCCCGACCTCAGGTGATCCGCCTGCCTCAACCTCCCAAAGTGCTGGGATTACAGACATGAGCCACCATGCCTGGCCCCAATGTATACATTTTAACAATCTCTGCAGCCAATGTGCAGAGGGCAAATGGAAGGGTCAAGAATGAACTGAAGCAGACAGACCAGTGGTCCCCAAGTCACACAGGTGGGAGCAGCTGGTGACCCAGAATGAAGTGGCAGCAAGGAAATGGGCAAACTGGAAATGAATGATGAAGGCAGTCAGCCAGGCTGAGTGATGGAAAGGGAGAGGGGAGAGCAGGCCAACAGCGACCATCAGTCAGCTTCCTCACGGGTGCATCAAGATGAAGGAGCCAAGAGTCATCAGCTCGGGAGACACGGAAAAACGCTGGGAGTGCTATGCACACACTCCTTATGTTCAAAGGCCGAGTGCAACACATTGCTGCTGACCCCGAAACTGTTCTGAAGTCAGAGGTTTGGTTCTGTTCCCTGATCTCATAGCCCTCGGTAAATACTTGCTGAGTTTATAGAACAAAAACATAAGCTTTGATGATTTCACAGCACATACTGTTGACAAGAAAATGTCAACTATCCACATAAAAGAGATATATAAAACACACGGCCAATAAACATTCCCCACAAAGGCCTCTGGGAGCAGAACTGACACCCCCGGCGGCCTGCTCTACATCTGGACTGGAATGCACTGGCAGGATTTTCCACCCAGCAGACTGCTGGGGGCGGGGTCACAGTAAAATACACATTTTAAGTTCATGATGGTGTGTCTTCTGATAAGATAAACTTAGTTTTTCAATTGTCAGTAAAGAAAAATGCAGAAGATCAAGATTAATATGTATAATCTTCCAGAAGACTAACACAATGAAACTGAATCAACATTTACTAAACATTTTGAGACGTTTGACAGGTGTCTATCAAAGGAAAAAATAAAAAGCAGCATCCTAAGTACGGTTAAAATTAGCCTGGAACATGCTGAGTCAAACGAGTTTCTTCACATAGCTGAGTAGCCTGACATGTTTCTCAACAAACAAAAGGGGAAGGCAGTCAGCCACATCTCCAGCTTCACTAAACTCCAAACCCTAATGTCTTGAAATCACCAAAAACATCTCAGAAAAAAGCCAGCCTGGGAAATGTTTGCTAATACAGTGCTACATCTAAGAGTAACAAAAAATATAAAACCAGTTACTTCTCATTAATAACACTGAATAAGAGAAAACACCAACAAACAAAATAGAATATTCAGGCCAGGCAGTGGCTCATACCTGCAATCCTGGCACTTTGAGAGGCCAAGGTGAGCAAATCACAAGGTCAGGAGATGGAGACCATCCTGGCCAACGTGGTGAAACCTCGTCTCTATTAAAAACACAAAAAATTAGCTGGGTGTGGTGGCACATGCCTGTAGCTCCAGCTACTCAGGAGGCTGAGGCAAGAGAATTGCTTAAACTCAGGAGGCAGAGGTTGCAGTGAGCCAAGATCTCACCACTGTACTCCAGCCTGGGCAACAGAGCAAGACTCCATCTCAAAAAAAAACATAAATCAATAAATAAACAAACAAAAGAGAAATCTGTAATTTGAATAAATTCTTATACAGAAGGATTCAGGTTTCCACATATTATCTGCACAGGGAGCCATGAACTGATGTGCCAATCACTGAAGTGCCACAACACATTACCAGCTCTGTTTATCACAAGCCACTCAGCAAAACTCCCGTCTAAATATTTAACTTTTCACCCTCAGAAATAGTGTATGTTTCCATAAGAACCCTGAGAAACATAATTGAAATACAGTGTTAATGGAAAAACAAAACTCTATAAAATATTTTAAAGGGGTTTATTCTGAGTGGCCATGGCCTAGGGAACACTCTAAAGAGGTCACAAGCAAGTGGTCCGCACATGGCCGGGTTACAGTTTGGTTTTACACATTTTACAGAGACAGGAGTCACCGGCAAAGACATACATCAGTACGTGGAAAGTGCATGTTTGTTTGTCCCAAAAAGGCAGGACATCTCCAAGAGGAGGGAGGTATAAGTCATAAGAGAATTTTAGGGATTCTTGACAATGGGTTGAGAAAGCTGAGCTACTGTCTAAAGACCTGAAGGCAGTAGGCAAGAATGCCGGAGTCAAGATAAGGGGCGTGGGGCCAACGCCCTTGTTACGTAAATGAAGCCTTGCAGGTGGCAGCCCTCAGGGAGAATAGATGGTGAATGTCCCTTTTCAGACTTTAAAGGTGTCAGCTTCTCAGTTCATCTCTCCTAGATCTGGGAAAGGCCTAAAAAGGCAGGCCTGGCTGCATCAGTAGATCCTCTACAGTTGCAAATATCCCCCGCAGAAGACAGCGTTGCAGTGCCCTTTCAAAATATGTCCAAGAAACATATTTTGTGGTAAAATATTTTTATTTCCTTCAGGGTCTGCTATCTGCCACGGGATGCTATAGCAGAGTCAGGGTGGAAAGTAGTTACATTCTACCTGTTTAAGGAGCACTTATGGTTTGTAGCGAGTGACTTAATGCTAACTTTGTGTGGCCTTAGGTTTTCTTCACAATTTGGAATCTTATGGCCACAGAGTCTGTTCTGTCAGTCTTAGGATCTCCTTTTTTTTTTTTTTTTTGAGATGGACAGAGTTTGGCACTGTCACCCAGGCTGGAGTAGTGCAATGGTGCGATCTCAGCTCACTGCAACCTCTGCCTCCTGGGTCCATGCGATTCTCCTGCCTCACCCTGCCAAGTAGCTGGGATTACAGGCACATACCACCACACCTAGCTAGTTGTTTATATTTGTAGTAGAGAGGGGGTTTCACTACGTTGGCCAAACTAGTCTCGAACTCCTGACCTCATGATCCACCCACCTTGGCCTCCCAAAGTGCTGGGATTATAGGCGTGAGCCACCACGCCCTGCGAGGATCTCCATTTTAACCTAATGCTGGTCAGCTGTGCCTAAACTCCAAAAGGAGAGGGCATAACAAGGCATGTCTGATCTTCCTTCCTGTCATGGCCGGGAATTTCACTTTTCAAAGTTTTTCTAGGGTCCTCTGGGCCAGGAGGGAACCTGTTCAGTCCGTAGTGAGGGGCTTAAGATTTTAGTTTTGGTTTACAATCCTATGCACAAACACCCCATACAAAAGGGAGAGGGTATAACTGGGAGTGTCTGACCTCCTTTCCATTCTGGCCGGTAATTCTGTTTTTCAGGTTTCTCTGGTGGCCCCTTGGCCAAAAGAGGGTCCAGTCAGCCAGCTGTGGGGGGAGGCGGGGCTTAGGATTCTATTTTAGATTTACAGCTAGAACTTCAGAAATAGTTTTAAACATTTAGATTGTCTTCAACATCTTACTTTTACTATTTACAAAGAAAAAACAATATAATTGCAGAACTACTTTACCAAATGGAGCGGTCCAGGCGGTGGACTGGGTATTAAAGATAGTTTCGCAGCAAAATCCTTTATAGGATTGTCGACTTCAAAATCTTTACAGAGCTTCAGATGAGTCAATAAACTGAAATTTACAAAAACAAAAATCAAACCACAAAATAAAAATGATAACCCATCTCTCATCCTTAGCGTTTCTAATCACACTGGAATCTCCCAGGCCCTGCGTCTGCAACTCCAGGACTTTTCATCAAAAGTAGAGTCATCGAGGTGTTGGACCACAGCAGAGTAGCCCCAGGCTGGCAGGAGCGCCTGAAAGGTGGCAAAAGGGGAGGTTTATTTTTGGAAGGGGAGGCCTGGTCATGGTCTGTTTCCTTATCTGGGTGCTAGTTACGTGTGTGTGTTCAATTTGTGAAAAATCACGGGAATTCGTGCATTTTTCTGTATGTATGTTATACCTCAGTAAGGAATAAAAGAACAAACAACTGGAAGGAAAGTGCTTTAGAAAGTCTGTTTCCAAAATGCACTCTGACTTTTAAAGTACTGCATACAATTTAAAATATAAAAGGCATAGGTGCAGTGGCTCACACCAGTATTCCCAGCACCTTGGGAGTCCGAGGCGGGAAAATCACTTAAGGCCAGGAGTTCAAGACCAGCTCTGGCAAAACGGTGAGACCCCTGTCTCTACATAAATTTAAAAATTATCCTAGTGTCGTGGTGTGCGCCTGTTCTCCCTGCTGCTTGAGAGACAGAGCTGAGAGGATCACATGAGCCCGGGAGTTTGAGGATACAGTGAGCTATGATAGCGGCACTGCACTGCAGCCTGAGTGACAGTGAGACCTTGTCTCTCAAAAAATTATTTAAATAAAAAATTAAAAAGTAACTGACCATACTCTGATTCCCAAAACACAGCTAAATATATTCTTGCCCAATTTTTGTCCATGTGGAGGCATATTTTGCATATTATCACACTAACAGAACCGATTTAAAACTACAAATTCATGTTGTCACACTGCAATTTGAATTTCTGTTATTTGCCTCTTTTAGCTGTATTCTATTTCTGCATTTTGCCCCTTCTATTTCTGATTACATAGCAATGGGCACTGAAAAAGAAAGAAAACTCAAGAGGCATGAAAATGAACACATTTTTCAGGTGAAATATGTGTTTGCATGAACATCTACCAGGAGGATATCTGTTGCCAGTCACACTATGAAAGGTCAATTGCTGAATAAACACACATAACTTCGAGCAGGAGGCGGAGCAAACACCCCCTTTCTGCCTGTCTTCCAAGCTCAGCCGTCTGGCTACCACCGATTCAGTTCAGTTAACTAAAGGTGGAAATAACCATCTCCATTTTACAGAAGAGGAAGCCAGAGATTAGTGAAAACGTTGTTGACCTTCAAGTAATGAAGACCACCAGTTAGTAAATAAAAGGGGGCCATGTCCAGGTTTACCATTCTGCCACTTCCTGGGCGCTGGTGGCGGACGTTGAACAAACATGCGGATGCTCAATTCACCTGCTCACTGACTACAACCGAGTCAGCTCTCTGTTAAAGATATTTTATGTCTATGGCAATAAAATGTTGGCTAGACCCTAGCTATGTCCAAAAGCCAGTTATATTTTAAGAAGTAAGCCACTAAAGTGCTGGGATTTGAATTAAGAGTCATTGATTTGAACAGTGAGGTTCCTGCTCAGCCTCCACGGGGCTCGTCCCTCTGGTCAAGACAGAAGGTCGCACATGACGGTGCTTTGCAAGCAACAGAACAGCACCAGCTGAGCGATTTCTGTGGCTCAGTCTCCAGGATGATGACACAAGAGGGAACTGTCGTTAACTGCGTTCTCCTCGGGCTTTCATTAAACAAGCACAAATTCTAAGACTATGGCTTTATGCGACTCAGAAGAAAAGCCTCCGTGCACGAGTGCCCACTGGGACTGACCATGTTCCAACTCAGGTTACAGCCCCAAGTGTCCCAAAAGCACCCCTGATAACGAGAACCCACTGGGTTCTACACAATGTCTTTCTGATTTTTCAAAAGTTATTTATGTCCTCAGCCTTTCTACTGACGATCAGCAGGGAGACAGTTACAGATTCTACAAAAAAAGATGACAGGGTCTTGATCTGTCACCCAGGCTGGAGTGGGGTGATGCAATCACAGCTCACTGCAGCCTTGAACTCCTAGGCTCAAGCTATCCTCCTGCCTCAGCCTCCCCAGTAGCTGGGACTACAGGCATGCACCACCATGCTTAGCTAATTTTTAAATTGTTTTTTAGAGAAAGGGTATGGCCATGTTTCTCTGGCTGGTCTCAAACCCCTGGGTTCAAGCAGTCCTCCCATCTCAACCTCCCAATATGCTGGGATTACAGGTGTGAGCCACCACATCCAGCCAAGGTCATGTTTAAAAGATCAATAAAACTCACTGGAAAAAACTGCAGCCACCTAATATTCTCAGCTAGGAAAAGAGTTTTTCCTAATATATGCCTCTTTGTGAAAACCTAAACAAAATGAAAATCCTGCACATCGACCTCACTTCCAGCAGTGTGGCTTTACCCCTTTCCTACCATACCATTACCATATGTTACCAGTCACAGAGAGGAGCGCCTGCTGCCACACACCCCTGCCCACTGCCCCGAGCCTTAAGCAGCAGCCTAAGAGGCACAGAGAGCTGCCGCGCACCACCCCTGCCCCCTGGTCCCCCAGCTCTCCAGGAGAGGCACAGAGCACTGCCCCCCAACACCCCTGGGCCCCTGGTCCCCTGGTCCCCCAGCTCTCCAGGAGAGGCACAGAGAGCTGCCCCCCACCATCCCCACCCGCTGGTCCCCCAGCTCTCCAGGAGTGGCACAGAGGGCTGCCCCCCAACACCCCCGGCCCCCAGTGACCCAGCTCACCAGGAGAGGCAGTCCTTGAGGGAGTTGTAATAGGGGAACCTGGAGACCACACACACCGCGAAGGGCACGAAGCAGCCAGCAGCACCCATGGCCGGCCGGGATGGCTCCCAGTGTGTTTTGCCATTGTAGAAACAGTACTCATCCTATATGGAAAAGTAATAGTGACATTGTCACCCCCCCACCTTGGCAATTCCAGTATCTGTTTCCAACTGGGTCACGTTTCAGCACAGAACAAGCTGAGAATCCACCATCCCCGCCACTGCCATGCACCTGGCTGCACTCCCCGCTGGTTTGGCTGCCAGTCCAAGCACCAGCCGTCCAGTTGAAGTCTATGGGGTCCCTAGCTGGTGCTTGCACCATTTGAGGTGCTGAGGCTACAAAGAAAGCAAGATGCATTCCTGCCCCAGAAAAGCCAACAGCCTTGGCATAAGAAGGAATGCATGATTAGAACACAGTGAGACCCAAGACACACAAACTGCTTTACAAGGGGGAAAACACAGGAGCCACACACAGCACACAGCACCTCCAGGTGCCCAGGAGGACGGAGCAGGAGGGCCCCAGCCTGTGTGGGGCCACAGCCACAGGGTTCTAGAAAGCCCAGCACACTGCAGAACTTACAAGTGGCAAAATACCTGGGGCTCATCAACTGGGCCCTGGGGACGTGTTGTTAGTTTAGGTTTTTTTGTAGGGATGGAAGGGCATGATGATAGCTTCAGCTTGGGAACCTTCTGAATTTAGGGTACTTAGGAGATAGCCAGGTAAAGGGAGCCATCCAGGGAACAGTCAGCTACATCATTTGTTTATCTAGCAAAATGCAATAAACATCCACTTTTCCAGGGTCAGTCTACTCGAGTTCCAACCCTGCCTGCTGAGCCAGCCCGGGTGGGTTTTTAACCTCCATCTGCCGCCATTTCCTCATCTGTAATTTCCCAGCCTCGTTCGTCGTGGTTAGGGTTAACGAATGACTACATGAAGTGCTTGTGTCACGCCTGGTGCTGAGCTGCTCACATGCACGGCTGCCGCTATTGTTACCGTAGCCCGAGGGGACTGGAGCTACCCAGACACAATAGGGTTCCCTCCCTCAAGTCACGTGGTGTCAGTGGAAAGGCAGAGGAGAGTGTCTATGAGAGGGCTGGGGCTGTGTCATCAACAGAACGACAGCTGAGGACCCGGCATGTAGTTCACGCCTGTCATCCCAACACTTTCGGAGGCTGAGGCAGGACTGCTTGAGCCCAGCAGTTCAAGATCAGCATGGGGAACATAGCAAGACCTCATCTCTACAAAAGACAAGAAAAATTAACTGGGCATGGTGGCATACACCTGTGGTTCCAGCTACTCAGGAGGCTGAGGTGGGAGAATCGCTTGAGCTAGCCCTGGAGATCAAGGCTGCAGTGATCTGTGATCATACCACTGCACTCCAGCCTGGGTGACAGAGCAAGACGGTCTCAAAAAAAAAAAGAAAGAACAATAGATACGGAGGTCATCCAGATACAGGTGAAGAAGGGGAGGTGAGCGCGGTGGGGCCTGGAGATACCCCGAGACTGCACAGCTGCTGGGAGGGCAGGAGGAGGCCGGCATGCCCACGACAGGCCAGCACACTGCACTAATGCAAACCAGCCGGGCTATTCCTTTTGTTAACATGTATTCTATTTAATGATAACAAGAACGACACGCACATTGCTCCTGGTAAGTGTTATTTCACAGGCAAACTCCCAACGTGCTTTTCTGAAACATCCAACATTTCAGATCCTTTCTTGTCTGGAACACTGGCTAGGTGGAGGGGCAGGATCTCCACCTTCCTCTCATCCCCCGTTAACATAACCCAGGAATGAAGGCCGGGCACCACCAGCAGCCACGTCACAGAGGCGGACGCTGGTCCCCTGCATGCACCGCCTGAGATCTGACCTCCCTTCTGCTCTCGGCACACGGTGAAAATGACCTCTCCCAGAAATGTAGCATTCAGAGGATCACGTAGTAAGTTTTGCTCCTGCATATTCATTAAGAACATCCGGGCCTGTTTGTGCTGCCCCATGAGCTTACAGGGACAGAATCCCTGTGATTATATCTCGTGCCTCCTAATACTCAACGTCACATGTGTAAGCAGGCTTCTACCAACAGAGAAAACACATGCCCCAGGCTCCAGGGCCACCCGGGCCAGCCACTTCTCTCAACCGCACAGAACTCACAGACTTCCCTTCACGGCACCAGGGCACCTCAACTAAGGCTCTGGCTCGCCTTTTGCTTCAGGAAACCCTCTGGCAGTGTGCAGCTGGTCACCCTGCCCCTGTAGATACATCATTTCCCCTACAAGCTCCCAAAGGCCCGCTGATTCACACACACGGCCCTACCCAGACAACACTCCCAATGTGTGACAAACATAATGTGCTGCAGAGTCTAAATGCCAGTCACTCACACCAAAGATAAAAGGTGGAAACAACCCACAGGCTCCATCAGCGGACACATGGAGAGACAAAGTGTGGTCCACCCACACGATGGAATGTCATTCACCATGAAAGGCCACGGAGCACTGCCACATGCTCCCATGCAGACGAGCATCAAAAACATGCGAAGGGAAAGAAGCCAGACACAGCAGGCCGCATGTTGCATGTGTCCACTACATGAAGTGTCCAGGATACATCCAGAGACAGAAAGGAGATTAGCCAGCTGGGTGTAGTGGCTCACACCTGTAATCTCAGCACTTTGGGAAGCCAAGGCAGATGGATCACCTGAGGTCAGGAGTTCGAGACCAGCCTGGCCAACATGGCGAAACCCTGTCTCTACTAAAAATACAAAAATGAGCTGGGCGTGGTGGTGGGTGCCTATCATCCCAGCTACTCTGGAGGCTGAAGCAGGAGACTCACTTGAACCTATGAGGCAGAGGTTGCAGTGGTAAGCTGAGATTGCACCACTGCACTCCAGCCTGGGAGAGAGAGCGAGACACCATCCCAAAAAAATAAAAAAAAGCAGATTAGCTTAGCCATCGCCAGGCAGGGAGGGGAAGCAGGACTGAAGGTTTAATGTGGGGTTTTCGGGGTTTTGGGGTAAGGAAGTCGTTTTGGAGCTAGACATCGGTGGCGGTTGCACAATGCCATGAATGTACTTCATGTTACTGAACAGCACGCTTTAAAATGGTTAAAATGCTGAATGTTGTGTTATGTTTATTCTACCACAATAAAAATCTAAACCCAATTTCAGAGGGGAGGAATGGAACCACCTACGTGCAGGGGCCGGTAGTACTGGGCCACCACGCCATAGGTCCTGTTCCCGCAGACGTCAGTCAGCACCAGGAAGTGGACGCGGTCCTCCTTGGGCTCAGCGGCCACACACACACCCCCTGCAGGCAGAAGGAGAGACAGGAATCCTGTTCTTGCCATGTGGCCTGGGTCACCCATGTACTGATGTCTTCACAGCATCAGAACACACCCCTCCAGTTATCAACAGCGGCACCTTGATGTCCAGGGTGTGTTCATGCTTCTGACCACGCCTCCCACCAGCTCTCCCCACTGAGTCCCTCCCACACAGCGATTTTTTTACAAGTCCTTGAGCACCTGCTAGCCGGTGGCAGTGCTTGCTGGCACTGCCGTCCATCCTGTGCCTGTCCCAGGTTTATAAGCCCTGTGACCAGGAAATAGCACCAAGTTCTAGGTAGGAATCACGAGGTGGGTGCTTATGCTAGGTGCTTCGTCTGAGTTTCCTATCTCAGCCATTTTAACATTCCTGAAGACCCCAGAAAAACAAAGCCCCAAAAAGCAAGCTTGCCTGTTAACTGCAACCGGTGAGCCTGGGGACTAAACGCAGGCCTGCTTCTTGCCCCAGTGAAACAGCAAACAGGATGGGGAGGGGGAGGCTCAGGCACGCTGGGGGTGGAACCGCTGCAGATGGAGTGGGTATATTTTTAACCCATTTGCCAACTGCTGCGAGACTTCATTTTAAGTCAAAGGGGAAAAGCCTTGAATGCACCATGAAAAATGGTTTGACCTGGCAGTCCACGCAGCCTCCCATCCAGGACTCAATACTCCAAAACTCAGACCGCACTAAATGATTTACACTTCCCTTCAGCTTTAAAATCCCCAAGATAGGCGGGGCACGGTGGCTCACACCTGTAATCCCAGCATTTTGGGAGGCCAAGGCAGGTGGGTCACTTGAGGCCAAGAGTTCGAGACCAGTCTGGCCAACATGGTGAAACCCCATTTCTACTAAACACACAGAATGGTGGTGGGTGCCTGTATTCCCAGCTACTCAGGAGACTGAGGCAGGAGAATCACTTGAACCCAGAAGGCAGAGGTTAAAGTGAGCAAAGATTGTGCCACTGCACTCCAGCCTGGGTGACAGTGTGAGACTGTCTCAAAAAAAAAAAAAAAGAAAAGTCCCCAAGATTAAGAAAACGAAATCCCACTAAAGAGGAGGTGGTGAGGGGTCCCTGGCTCTGCGGCTCACACCACCTCCCTTTGCCTGAGGGTTTCTGGGAAGCGACTACTCTGGGCGGCTGGCAGCAGGAGGTACCCAGTTCTGTCCACTTCCTAGACATACCTGGGAAGCACAGCTGGGGCAGGGCAAGGAGGTCCACGCCACCCGGGACGGTGATATCCTCAGGCTCTGGCACTCTAGGGGGCCCCGACGGGCCCTTCCACTGCTCTGGTCTGGGCTTCTCTCGCTTCTTTCTGAAGGAGCGCCTCCTGGTTTTACTGAGAGTGCCACAGTTTGCACTGGTCATTTGACAGTCCTCTTTACTGATAAAAGGAGGCACAAAAACGGACAGGACCTCTGGATCAAGAGCAGAAAGATTTCTCACTCCCTTTTTCTGAGCAACCTACAAAAAGGAAAAATAAACGTTACTGCCACAGCCTCAGCTCTTGCTCCCGGTGTGCTTTCTGTCTGAGCTTCGCCACCTGTTTTTCTCCTCTCCCAGGTACCCACAAACACTAGCGCCTAGGCACCGTCGTCATAGGTGTCATTGGTGTGAGTCGCTTTTCCCACTGGAGGCTCCTGACAGTAACAAGCTCCTGGGAAGCTTCTTTTAGGAACCTCCCAGGCCCTGCGTTCAGGGAAGTCACGAGGCCTCTCAGAGCCTGGTTCTTCAGCTGTGAACATGGACAGCAGGGCCTTGCCTCCTTCCTCTAAAGCACTGCGGTCCAGGCTGGGGACTGTGATCCACGGACCTGAGTTCACGTCCTGGCTGTGTCTCTGCCTCCTGGCAGCAAGCTTCTTTGTCCCTCCAAGCTTCCTTTCAAGGGGCAAGTACAGGGAATAAGGGAGACAATGTAGGTCCAGTACTCAGTCCAGCGGGACGGCCAGGAACCCATGAATATACTGCTCTCCCCTTCCTGGGTTGGGGGACACACTCTGTATATTGTCAAACCCCGCACACACACATTTCCCAGGGCCATGCCCTCCACGCCCCCTGGCCGGTGCCACACTCTTTCTGTCATGCTGATCTGATAGAAAGATCAGGCGTGCCCTTCCCCACCTGACAAAACTATCCCTTGAATCAATAAAAGGGGGACATTTGGCCTGAATTCTTCTAAACTTTAACTTGGCATAATTTTGGTTTTTACCCTTTTTCTTCCCATTCCTCTCTAAAATAATATAAAGCACATGGGCTGTCCCTTCTATCTCGCTTCTGTATTACTACTATGCCCAATACGGTGCCTAGTACAGAGCTAGGACTAAACAAATACCACTGCCCGGCTGACTTCAGATCTTTCCAAGGTGGACAAGCTGTAGTCGGTGAGCAAGAAGGAAGCCGTTCCAGTGCCAAACTAGCCCAAAGCAGCAAAGCCTGAAGCAAGAGGCCCTGGGCACACGAGACATGGAGAGACAGGAGGTGGCCAAGGGTAGGTAGTCAAGGGTCTCTAAGGGACCCTAGGAAGGACAACATTGGTGGGCACAATGGCTCGCACCTGTGATCCCAGCACTTTGGGAGGCCAAGCCAGGAGGACTGCTTGAGCCCAGGAGTTCGAGGCCAGCCTGGGCAACAAAATGAGGCCTCGTCTCTACAAAAAAAAAAAAATTAGCCAGGCATGGTGGTGCATGCCTGTGGTCCCAGCTACACAGGAGGCTAAGGCGGAAGGATCACCTGAACCCGGGAGGTTGAAGCTGCAGTGAGCTGTGATCACACCACTGCACTCCAGTCTGGGTGAAAGAGCAAGACCCAGTCTCAAAAAAAAAAAAAAGAAAAGAAAAGAAAAAGAAAAGAGAAAAAGAAAGGAAGAACAGCACCACCACCCAGAGAAATGGGACCTTGGCTGACAGAAAAGGCACAGACAACACTCCATACTCCAGTGAGAGGCAACGGTGACAAAAGGAGAGCTCTCACAGTGAAGCAGTTCCTGTCAGTGAGCACACTCTGATCTGCAGACGCTGACCTGATGCTAAATCGCTCAAATTCAGTCAACACTTGCTTTCCATTTGGGGGAAAATGTAGTATCAGTAGGAACCAGGACAAAACATGGGAGATCCATATGATTGTATAGTGTTGAAAGCTCTAGTGCAGCATGCATGAAAGAAGCCCATTTCTTCAATTATATGTCGCTTTCTCTAAAACCTTCCTATCAGAATCAGACAGTTCTGACCTAACAAACTGTGCATATTCAAGGCAGCGTATGAGCTGAGCAAGCAGCCCTCCTCCTGGAACTGTCTTGATCCTGCCACCCTGCTGGCTTTCCTCGGTCTGACGGCTCCTCTCTGGCCCCCACAGACCCTTCTCCTCAGTCCTGCTCCCAGGTTGCGACTCTCAGACCTGGGTCCTTCGCCATCCTCCTGGAGGACCTCAGCACTCACAGCGCAGACCCAAAAGGACCACCCAGAGTCCTCCTCCCAGCCCAGACCTCTTTCCAGTCCCAGGCTCCCCCTGACTGCCTCCTGCCACGCCTGATACACCTCTGGGGTCCCCTAAACTTATAGTCTCAAAAATTAAGCTCCTGGTAGTTTCCAAAAAGCCTGAGCTCCCACCCACGTTCTCTGCAACAAACAGCACAGTTCAGGTCTTCAGAGCTGGGACTCCACCCCTTCGGGCCCCGCCCCATGATGCCCCGCCCCCATCATGCCCCGCCTGCAGACCCACACCTCGGCGACTGGCCTCAGAGAGCCTCTCCATCAGCTCACTGCTGCCCGGCTGCACCGTGTTTGCACACCAAGCACCTGCACCACCCGTGGCTCCAGGCAGGTAGCGAGTAACCAGGAGCAAAGCCTTGGAGGTTTCTGCCTGGAGAAGAAGAAAGACGCCTCCTCCCACCCAGCCCAGGGCTCCCCACCAGCATCTGTGTCCACTCTCCCAAAGAGGGTCATCACTGTCTGACAGCAGACCAGAAACTTTGAGGCCCCAACCCAGCCCTGAAGCATCACAGCCCCGTCCTCTCAATGAAGAAAGCATGTTTGTTTCGTCACGTCCCATGTGTCATACGTGGCCGTGAGTCACAGGACAGTGCGGCCCTGAGCAGCCGGCCAGCCCACTCCCTAAGCCAGGATGCCCCCAGAACCAAGCACAACTAACCCCCCTGGGGCTCTCAGAACACACAGCACCTCTGCCATGACCCTGCTTTCCACTGCTCTTCCCTGGGCTCACGCCCCAGCCCCTCACTGCTCCACCTGTGCAGGGGCAGACCCTCCACCCCCCACACTCACTGGAGAGGGTCTCTGCCACCCTGCAGCCAGGACCACAGGCTCCTCTAGGCCTCCACCTTCACCTCCTGGAGTGTCTCGGCCTTGCCCAGTGATATTCTACCACCTTCCATTTGAGGGGGTGTGGTGGAGCAGAGATTGTGCTGTATGCCTCTCTGTCCCCACATTTAGCAGAGAAGGTGACTGAGGCGATGCTGTTCCTCACTCACACTCCCAGCACCTGGTGATCTCTCAGAGGCACGCTCAGCCTGGACTGAACACTGGCGATCACACTAGAGTCATTCCTCAAGTTATCGCTAGTCACTTACAATGATGTGCCCCAGAGCCGACCAACTTGGCATTCAGCAGTTCACCATACACCTGTTTTTTCTCAGGATGAAATCTCTGTTGTCTTTTCTGAATGGACAAGAAACACAATCTCATTTTTAAAAATAACAATATAGAGGCTAGGCGCAGTGGCTTAAACCTGTAATCCCAGTACTCTGGGAGGCCGAGGCAGGCGGATCACCTGAGGTCAGGAGTTCGAGACCGGCCTGACCAACATGGAGAAAACCTGTCTCTACTAAAAGTACAAAATTAGCGGGGTATGGTGGCTCATGCCTGTAATCCCAGCTACTCAGGAGACTAAGGCAGGAGAATTGCTCGAACCCAGGAGGCGGAGGATGCCATGAGCTGAGATCGCGCCATTGCACTCCAGCCTGGGCACCAAGAACAACCTCTATCTCAAAAAATAAAGAAATTAATTAATTAATTAATTAATTAAAAATAAGAATATAAAAATAATAAAGAAGATAATAGAAAAGGAAGACCCTCCCATAATTCCACGACACACTTTGCAGTGTGGATACATCCTTCCAGTTTTCTTTTTTTATGCACTTTATACATTTTAATGCATGTATAAACGTGTAATTTTGTTTCATAAATGTAATCATCCTACATAACAGGTTCCATAAGCTGTTATAGCTACTCCATGTAGCTGACCCCCCTGTCCGCAACTGTGCAGTATCACACTGCCACAACACGTGTCCACTCAGTCACGTACTGACCCAGCCTCCTCCTGAGATGTGTGGGTAGCTCTCAAGTCCTCACCACACTGGACAAAGCAGTGACGCACACTTGCACACACCCAGTTCTTCCCCTAGAATGAATTCCTGAAAATGGAAGCCCTGGCACAAGAGCGTTCAGAGGTTACTTGTTGGCACAAGTTGTGGCTGCGCTGAACCGTCAGACCCTGCCACCGCTGAGACGCTCGTCACCTCTGCCAGTCTGCAGCAGGAGGTGAGGTCATTTCCTGTTCTTCTGTCCCGGGTGCTGACTTATTCAACCTCTACCCAACAACCATCATTTTGGTTTTGTTTTTTTTTAAATGCTAATTAAAAAGTAAAAACCAGGACACTCTAATTTACTTGAGTCACAGATTAATTTCTAAGAGTACATAGTGGCATTCACCTTCACCATAGGATCGGCTGTTATTAAGGGAATAAAATAGAAATTAATAGATGTTTTAATGCTCTCCAACTGTTTAGTTAGAATTAAAGGAAATTTAAAATCCAGTTTCTCAGCTCACTGACCACACTACAGGCTCTCAGTGACCACAGGCGGCCGGTGGCTCTCGTATTGGATGATGAAAATAGAGGAGACAGCCTGCCCTCCCCCAAGAAGGTCTGCTGGCCAGGGCTGTTCTGAAACTGAAAGTCAGGACAGCGTCCACTGAAAAACATAAGAATGTACCTACACACGCAAGAATGATGCGGGTGACCTGCACTCTGGAAGGTACTCAGAACACTTTCCGCCCCTGTGTGATGGATTCACGATGGATCCTGTCACACCTGTGTCTAGTCTCCATAGCAACCAATAGGGGGCAGCAGGGGGCTCTATAGTAAAGGGGTAGAGGGGAATGTAATTAACCACAGTAACTGACATTAGCCTGCATTCTCAAATTCTCTGTCACCATCCCCAGCAGAAGAAACAGGACTCCCCCTTCTAGGAAATGAAACGAAATGGGCACTCTGCTATCCAGTACAAAGCTGGATATTCCTCATACCTCTGGACCTCTGCTTTTTTGTGTCATCAAGAAGGAATGCCTGGGCCACAGAGAAATGGGCATTTGTAAAAGTAAAGGTAAAAATTATTTAAAAGCCTTGGATATTCAAAACGGAACTGCTAAAAACCTAAATAAGTAAAATCATATGTTTTAACTATAACATTAATGTTGACCTTAAAAGTAGGATGGCTCCAAGAAATTCACTCCATCCCCTAACACGCTCCTTATTTTCTTAGTCCTTTGCCATTTTTCTCTCCACCCTTTCCCAAACCCCTAACTGAATCAAAAGACAGAGTAAAGAGGACAGAGTTAAACAGGCACAGTAGAAACTGCCTGTCCTCTCAGGTGACCTGGGAACATGAAAATGCTGCAGCCTGTGTAGTTCAGGAATGCAGCATTGGCCGGGCACGGTGGCTCACACCTGCAATCCCAGCACTTTGGGAGGCTGAGGCAGGAGGATCACTTTAGCTCAGGAATTGCGAGCCTGGGCAACACAGTGAGACCTCCTCTCTATTATTAAAATATTAATAAAATTTTTAAAAAGAAAGCACCACTGCGAATATTCCAGTTGATTCACCCTGCTCTCAAAAGACATGTCTCACACCAAACAACTAATACACGTGTATTAGTAATAAACGTGTATTAGTAATACACATGTATTAGTTGCCCAGGAGGAAAGATGTCCACTGCTGAGGAGACCACAGCTGTGGCTAGATCATTTCCTATTTCAAGAAAAAGGAGGCAATGCCATTTAGCAAATTAGAGGTAGGGAGACAAATCAGTCGATGAGGTTGTGAGGAGAGAGAGGGCAAACGGGATCTACTGACAAGACAGGACGTTGAGGGGAAGGAAAGGTTGAGGGAAATGCAGAAACCATTTCCATAGGAGAATGCGTTTTCACTGAAGTCGAAACTGGCTTTGAACTGACGCCTCGCAGGGGAATCTACCGGGACATTCACAGGCATTCACCTGGTTACTTGCAGGAACATTTCCCATTCCTGGTGACACCCTCTGCCCTGCAGCCTTCATTTTCCCTGGATTTTTCCCTGGATAGCCCAAGCGTTAAAATACTCAGAAGCCTCTCTCTGCCTTTCAATGCTATTGTCTGCAAAGAGATGAACGGACCTGTGCAGACGGCTGGCCAGTGACGCCGGGATCTCCAGGTAAATGACCCAGTCACGGTGTCACAGGCAGGCGGGCAGGCGGGCCAGCAGGAAACCAGAGCCACAGATGGATTTCCGGGAAAGCCAGCGTTCCGGAATTCAGAAAAGCCGGGGAAGAAAAAGGAAAACAAGAATTTGCAAAACTGCCGCTTTCCCAGAAGGGACACGAAGTTGTCACCTTGGCTGCCAGGGTGCAGAGATGGAGGAAGGGTGGAGGGGCAATGCGAGTGAGAAAAACAGCTATAGGCTTCATCGCAAAGCGGTACGGGAGGACTCGCCGGGCAGGCGGCTAACTCGGAGACCTACTCTCTCACCATTCCGTGCCTGGCGCGGAACCCACTACTCGGGAGACAACACGTCCCTGCATAAAGACTGAGATCATTTTAGCGGCGAGGGCTGGGCCCACCAGACCGTGAGGCTCCGGCGGCTTCCGCCCGTTGTCTGGCGCACCCCACCTTCAGCACCTGCCCCAGATGGGGGCGACCGAGGAGAGAGGCCCCAGAGACGCTCCGAGACGCGGCACCCCCAGGTTCCCAGCTGGGCAGCCCGTGTTCGCAGCCGAGGGCCCAGGCGGGGAGAGGGGGAGGGGAGGAGGTCGCTGCTCCGGGGCACCTGCCTGAGCTCGGGCGCGGTCCCCGCCACAGGCGCGCGGGGTCACCGCCGGGGGACCGGGACTCGGCCCTAGGAAGTCCGCGCCAGCCCCGCGGAGCACCCGGGCGCCCGCTCTCCGACTGCTGCCCCGGCTGCCGCCTCGCGGCCCGCGTCCACCTCAGTTTCCCCGCCCGCCCCTTACCTGCTCGAGGCCGCGGAGGCTGTCCCGGGGGGCGCCCAGCAGCGCGCACAGCTCCAGCAGCCCCGAGGGCAGCGACAGGTGCGGCGACGCGGCCTCCGCCATGGCTGCTCGCCGCCCGCTGCGGGTACAGCGTTCAGGCGCCTCCGCCGCGCCGCCGGCCGCAGACCCCTGGGAACCCGCCGCGCCGCCTCCGGGCCGGTGCGCCGCGGGCTCCGTCGGCGGGGCGGGGCGGGGAGGGAAGGGGCGGGGCCTGGGGGCGGGGCCCGAGCCGAGGCGGGGCCTGGAGAGCCCCAGCAGATCCCGCGGGCAGAGCTTGGGGGCGGGGCTTGACTGGGGGAGGTCCTGGGCGGGGCCTGGAGTGGCGGGCCCGGCCCTGGGGACCGGGCCTTAGGGGCGGGGCCAGTCCTGGGGCGGGCACTGCGGGAGACCCGCGCTCGGTCATCATTTCCGAACCAGCTGGCGGGCCCTGGCGCGTGCGCGGTGTCAGAGCGCGCGGCACCCTCCTTCGGCCCCGCCCCTCCCCGCCGGCCGCCCCCTCCACGGGGAACCGAGGGAGGAATGGGCGGGGTCCTCAGGTGCCGGGCGACGTCATCCAGCCCCCAGGGCTCCAGGGCGCAAAGGGTCCCCTGATCTGGCAGCCCCTGGACCCACCCTGGAGAGCGTGGGGGGACAAAGACCGGACGCGCCGCCCGCCGCCGCCTCCAGGAAGCCCTCCCGTGCCGGTACAGCGGAGTTGGCCGGGTGTGGACAGCCGGAAGAGCCGGCGGGAAGCGGGTGGAAAGATCCACTCCTGGTTGAAACTCTGCAGGGTTAAACTAGGGCCGGCCATGTCCAGCACAGACTTGAGGGACCGCTGCTAGAGGGAGGCTTCGGGACTGAGGGTCAGAGGCCCAGGGCCTGGCAGAGCCCTTCCCTGGTCAGCTCCAGGCCTGGCCTGATGCCCAGTGGGCCGCGTGCCTCTTCCAGCCCCAGGCCGAGCCCAGAAAAAGAGGGGAGCCCGGGAGGCCGGCTTGCTGCAGGGTCATTGCTGCAGAGCCTGGAGGGGGCCAAGGTTCAGTCCCCACTGACCTTCCCTTCTCTGGACCCTGCTATAGCCATCTGTGCGACCCAGGGGAAATGATTCGAAAGGGACTTTTCCACTTCTGATCATCTGTGATTCTATTTTTTTAAAAAACAAAAACTCGAAATGCCTAATGATAATGTCAAACATCTGTCATCAGCCAAAGAGGAAAAGGAACCGTAGGTACAAAGCAAGGCAACCTCAGAAGGAGGCGCCCGGAGGAAGGAATTTCTCCTCCTTCCCCGAGCCTGGTGAGGCTGTGACTCCAGCCTGACTCACAGGTTTTATTTCACTTATTAACCTAAAGATCATGAGACTCCGCTGGCCTGGAGGCTGCCAGGCATCTATTTCACTTATTAACCTAAAGATTGTGAGTATCCTCCCTCAGGCCTGGAGGCTGCCTGGCATCGGTGGCTCTCATCAGCTAGCCAAGGCCACAGTTCTATAGTCTCTGACTTCAAAAGAAACACTGATTTCACTCACAATTGCCTGTCTCTACGGTGGCCTCGGTTTTTTGCTGTTTTTCTGTTTATTTGTTTGTTTTTGAGACAGAGTTTTGCTCTTGTAGCCCAGGCTGGAGTGCAATGGCGTGATCTCAGCTCACTGCAACCTCCACCTTCCAGGTTCAAGAGATTTTCCTGCCTCAGCATCCCAAGTAGCTGGGATTACAGGTGCGTGCCACCATACCTGGCTAATTTTTGTATTTTTAGTAGAGATGGGATTTTACCATGTTGGCCAGGCTGGTCTCAAACTCCTGACCTCAGGTGATCCACCTGCCTCCACCTCCCAAAGTGTTGGGATTACAGGCATCAGCCACCTTGTGTGACCTCAGTGGCCTCGTCTTCACAGCCTCTGCAAAGTGCACAGCCTGAGTCCATGGCCTGGGAATCCCCAGCACACAGGAGAGAGGCTCTCGGGGATGGAGGCATGAGTCACTCCCTGAGGGTGCATGGGACCTGGGTCTAGCTCCTTTGTGTTGCTGTGTGACCCGTGAGCTCAGCAGCTCTAAGCCACGGCCTCCTGAGGGGCAGTGGTCAAGATTGAAGGGAGGTAAACTCATGGCAGCTCTTGCCACAAGGACCCAGTAAGGTGCAAGCAAGAGTGGGTCTGTGCCGTCCCTTTATCACCAAGAGGCAGAATACGTTAAGGAAGAGAGCTGCAGTGGTGCACAGAGCTTGCAGTCCACTCCTTCAGGCCCCCTTTTCCTCCTCCTTAAAACCAGAGAATTGGGCCAGATGACCTCTGAGGGGCTCCCAGCTCTGTGCTTTTTAATCTGTTCTCATCTCTCATGCCACAGGTCCTTCCAAAGTGCCTACAGAAAGCTTTGTTCCATCCTTGAGAAATTGCTGATGGGTTTGGAGATACAAAGTGGAGATAACTCATAATCAAACTCATAGGTGGAAAAGTCACATAGAGACAGGTGAGCAGATAAAGAGACCTAGAGAAGAAGGAGAGGTAGGCACGGAGAGCCGCCAGCAGGAACATCTGCCCCAGTAGGCAGCACTGCCCTGCATTAGAGTCAAGGAAAGCAAAGCTCATACTGGATACAAGAAACCTGCAAACATGGCCAGTGCTCACTGCACATGGGCTCAGAGCATGTGACTCTCCTTCCCTGCATGTTCCTGTGAAATGGGTTTACTGCTCTAACCCTCAGGGACACTGTGAAGACCAAACAAGAAAATAGAAATGAACATAATTATAAACTATAAAGTACTGACCCAAAGAGAGGCAAGCACAGCACTGTGAATGTGATGATACTAAATGGTTCACTTTAAGATTTTATGGTGTGTGAATTTCACTTGAATAAATTTTTTTAATGGAGTTCATGAGGACACTCCAGGATGTCAATAACCTTTGGACATTTTATCAGCGTTTTAGGTGTTAACGTTCTTTTAAAAAAAATAAAGGATGAAGGGAAAAGCTCCATGACATTGGACTTGGCACTGATTCCTTGGATATGACCCCAAAAGCATAGATAACAAAAGAAAAAAATAGTTAAATTGACTTCATCACATTAAAACTTTTGTGCATCAAAAAACTCATTCAAGAGAGTGAAAAAGTCACAGAATAAGAGAAAATATTTGCAATTCGTATACCTGATAAAGAATTAATATTCAGAGCCAGATGCAGTGGCTCACACCTGTAATCCCAGCACTTAGGGAGGCTAAGGCAGGTGGATCATTTGAGGTCAGGAATTCGAGACCAGCTTGGTCAACATGGTGAAACCCCATCTCTACTAAAAATACAAAAATTAGCCAGGTGTAGCAGGGGGCACCTGGAATCCCAGCTACTTGGGAGGCTGAGGCAGGAGAATCGCGTGAACTCGGAAGGCAGTGGTTGCAGTGAGCCAAGATCATGCCACTGCACTCCAGCCTGGGTGACAAAGCGAGAATCCATCTAAAAAAAAAAAAGAGAAAAAAAGAATATTCAGAATATATTAAGAATTCCTACAACTCAACAACAAAAAAATCCAACCCAATTAAAAAATGGGCAACAGACCCAATTAGACGTTTCTTAGAAGACACACACATGGCCGATAAGCACCTGGAAAGATGTTTGACGCCACTAATCATTAGGGAAATGCAAGTTAAAGCCAAAAAGAGACACCACTTCTTCACTTCACACTCACTAGGTATGAATAAATAAGAAATGTGGGCAAGGCTGTGAAGAAATCGAAACCCTTGTGCACCGTTGATTGGGAATGTAAAATGGCACCACTGCTATGGTAACAGTACGGCAGTTCCTCACAAAACTCAACAGAAATGACCCAGCAATCCCATCTCTGGATATATACTGGAAAGAACTGAAACAAGGCGCTAGAACAGACACTAGTAACCCATGTTCACAGTTGCACTATTCACAGTACCCAAAAGGTGGGAGTAACACAAATGTCCATCAGTGGATGAATGGGTAAATAGATTTTCTTTCACTGGCAATAAAAGCTTGACTCTGGAGGCCACCCCATGTCACACAGCTCTCCACAGGGGCAAGTGTGCAGCTTTCTTGTCTCTTTCCTATGCTGCGTCTTCAGAGCTAGCTATGTGATATGTTGTGATATGTACATATGGAATATACACATTTTGTTTTGTGGCAGTGTTTTGCTACTGCTGCGCAGGCTGGAGTGCAATGCAGGCGTCTCAGCTCACCACAGTCTCTGCCTCCTGGGTTCAACCAATTCTCCTGCCTCAACCTCCCGAGTAGCTGGGATTACAGGCGTGCATCACCACGCCTGGCTAATTTTATATTTTTAGTAAAGATAGGGTTTCACCATGTTGATCAGGCTGGTCTCAAACTTGCAACCTCAGATGATCCCCCCACCTCGGCCTCCTAAAGTGCTGGGATTACAGGCGTGAGCCACCACACCCGGCCATATGTTTTACATCCAAATGCAACCACTTTATTAAGGACTTGATGGGGGATATGGGAGTAGGGGGAATGGTCTTATATTTCCAATTGAAAAATCTCAACAACAACAAAATAGGGGACAGAAAGGCAAGACTTTTGGTGTTCTCTAGAGCAACACTGCTGTCCCTAGAAGAACGGTAGAAGCAGGGCATGTTCATATGTCCTCGAGGTGCGACAGCACACGGGTGCATAGTAGCCCAAGGCGCATCCCAGCCCAGAGCAGTTCCCTTTCATGGGGCCGCCTGGGCAGGAGCCAAGGTGCTGGGTTTGAAACAAAAAGGAGTGACTCTGTCCCACAGTAGGTAACTCACCGAACCTCATGGACCTCGGTTTTCTTATCTGTAAAAAGAACAATGCAGGACCAGGTGGGGTGGCTCACGCCTATAATCCCAGCACTTTGGGAGGCAGAGATGAGTGGATCACCGAAGGTCAGGAGTTCGAGACCAGCCTGGTCAACATGGTGAAACCCCATCTCTACTAAAAGTACAAAAGTTAGCCAGGTGTGGTGGCACCCACCTGTAATCCTAGCTACTCAGGAAGCTGAGGCAGGATACTTGCTTGAACCCGGGAGACAGAGGTTGCAGTGAGCCATGATCAGGCCATTGTATTCCAGCCTAGATGACAGTGCAAGACTCTATCTCATTTAAAAAAAAAAAAAAAAAGCAATGCCCACCTTGCAAGGCTACTGGGAAAATCAAATATGCCCCTGGATAGGGACAAGCCCTGTGCCGAGAACAGAAAATGCCAGCGGACGATTCTATTAGAGCAGTTTGGACAGACCAGAGCTCTCCTACCTGCATTAAAGACCACACTGTGGGGCACCTGCGAGGCCCATCACAGTCTGGCCTCAAAGAAGTGCTCCAGTCACACCTCTCCAGAACAACTATGACTCGCTCACTGTCCCTCGCAAAGTGCCCTTCCCTGCCACTGTCCAGGACACTTTTCCTCCTCAGTCTGAAGCCTACCTACTTGTCCTCCAGGCCTTGCTCACACAGCACCTTCAGGAAGCCCTCCCTCCCCTTACCCCAGCTCCCCCATGAGAAGTGGAGCTCCCCCGCTAAACTCTAGAACCCTCCCCGCTGCATTACAGGCGCTTCATTCTCAATGGCCTATTGCAAATCCTGATCCAATATTGGCATTTGACCTTGCACAATGCTTGGAGGATCCAGAGTCACACAGACCATGGTCGATGATAAGGGTGCAGTCAGCGTGGCCTTCTGCTGTCATCATTCACAGAAATTCTCCGCAAGGGCCAGTCTCCCAGCTTGATGGCAAGTTGGGAACAGGTGAGGTTGACACACATATCCCAGAGTACGCAGCACTGAACGTCCACACATAGCAAACACACAATCCCTGCTCCGGGGCGTGTGTGTAGTATTCGGATGCACTCTACCATGTTACAGCTGGAGCTGGAACATTTGGATTATGTGTTCCTTGCAAAAATTTTGAAGTAGGGGTTAGCTGGATCCCCATGCAATAATGCATGCCAACCTTCAGCTTTTCTGGGAAAGTATAATCACATGTCTGTAAGCAAAGAGAAACATGAGTCTGAATGAGCAGCTTTCTCTAGTGACATTATGGCGACAGTGTGCTGCCATAGTGCAAGTCACAAGCAAACACTTCCAAATCCAAGCCCTGCTCTTACCAGCCCTCTGACCTTGGAAGTCCCTTAACCTCCCGAGCCTTGGTTTCCCCATTTCTCTTGGGACATTTATTGAGCACCTGCTATATGCTTGGTCTTATGATAATAGCTAAGAACACAGAAGAATACAATAAAACTACAGACCTCCCCCTGCCCCACCACAAAGAGCTCACGGTGCAGAAAATGTATGTTCATCGTTCACAGGAATTCTCCGCAAGGGCAGAGATTGCAGAAATTGCCCTGGAAATGGAGAAGCAGGACCCTTCCCCAGCAGGAAACTCAGGTAAGAGGAGAATACAGGAAATCAACTATGGAAGGGGAAGAGGCGTTTTCTCAGGGGACAGAGGCACAGAGGGCAAGGCAGGCTCAGCAGTGGGAACAGCCCCAGCAGAGGCCACGGCACCAACGCTGGGTGCTGCAGAGAAATGTCTGTTTCATGCTCGTTGCCCTGCTCAGCCCCCGACGCAGTGCCAGTGCGGGACAGGTGCTCTATCCACACCGAGGGGAGCAGTGGAGAGGGGCCAGTGGGCTGGCGTCTGTCCTGGGGTAGTAGGCAGCCATGAGGACTTTGACAAAGAGACAAATGGGCCAGACTGATATTTGAAAAAAGGGGACCCCGGTTGCAGGGAGAAGCAGGAAGGCGAACATGAATACTGCGGTCTCCAGGCAAGGGCAGAGGATCCGAACAGGCCATGAGGGAACAGCAGGAAGAGGGGGAGGAGGCAAGTCAGGAGCACTGGGATGGGGTGGCAGTAGGGAGGGGGCTGGGCCGTCCACATCTCCATTCCCTAATTCCACAGATGAGATTCGCCTCCCGTCCCACCACCGCAGCTGTGACCCCACCGTACTCCAGTGGCCTGTGGGCCTGTCCTCCAGTGGATCTGTCCACTCCCTGCAGGCAGGGCTTATAGCTGAGATGCCCCTGCTGTGTCCCCAGAGCTCACAGAGCAGGTCCTACTCATGTGGGGAGAGCCCAGGAGCACCGGGCTGGCAGGGGCAGGGGCAGGGGCAGGGGAAGGGGCAGGCGGGTGTGGAGGAGTCCCCGGGGAGGCGGGGTTGGTTTGGGACAGGTTGACCTTGGCAGGACTGTGGACATCTAAATGAGCCATCCTGAAAGCAGTGTGTGTGTCTGTGTATGTGCACGTGTGTGTGTGTAGTGTGTGTGTTTAGCAATTGTGTGCTGTCACGTTTAGGCCTGAGCCTTTCTCACCTCTCCTGTGGTGGGAAAGGGAGGGAGCATTGTACGGAAAGCCAGAACATGGATACAATGGGGACAGTGCCGCAGGCTCTAGGAGGTAGACACCAGGGCACAAGCCCTTCACCATCCGCAGTGAGAATGGTCATGTGATGGGGTCCCAGCAAACAGCACCGGTGCTCTGAACGTCACTGTTAACCACACCACAGGCAGGTGTCCCTGGCCTGCTCAGGCAGCCCCCTCTTGTCCTAATCAGCTATAAACCCATTTGTGAAAAGTTGGTTTCCCTCTAAAATGTGAATAACTAAGAGGAAGCCACGCGTTGTCAAACACTAACTGTTTGTGCTCACGTTAGATGGCGCAACCTCTACCCACCAAGTTCACGGAGACACAGTGCATGTGGCGAGCCCAGTGTCACGCAGTGTTGAGGGCAGCTCTCAACGCAGGCTCCCAGTGAGACCCATGTGGAAAGTTTGGACAAACCCCTGGCCCTGCCCACCACTGCTGAGAACATCCAGCGGGCTGGGTGTGGGCAGCCGGGGACCCAGCGGCACCCCCAGGGATGTACAGCCAGGCTTCGCTGCTGCCAGGCTAATGCCCTATTTTGTCATTTGTAAAACAAAAGTAATAGCACTTCCCTCCTGAATGAGAAAAACAGTTGGCTCCCTTTTAAGCCCTTACTGCAGACCTACGCTGTGCTGGCTCCCATAGCACCAACCAGTGCTGGCAACAGTGGGGCTGAGCACACATGGTGAGTTCAGACCTGCACTGACCTGGACCTGGCTCAGCGCCTACAGGCTGAGTGACCCTGGGCCCCTCGCCTGAGCCCTGTGGGTGAATGTTCCCGTCACCTGGCCCTGGGGCTGACACACAGAGTGACAGGAGTACCACGAGTATTTGATGAATAAAAGTATAAAGGCTCAATTCCATGCCTGTATCATGGTCCACCTGTGCAATGGGCCGCCAGTCCGCAGAGTCGCTGACCCCCATGGAGCACAACACACACCTTGATGCCACTTAACAAAGACCAGGAGCAGACAAAGCGCACGAAGTAAGAAAACCACACAGGATCACCGTGGGGTGCACACCACGTGCCGCGTGCTGTACTCCCTGGGGGCCCTGGGGCCATCTTGGCAGCACCCTATTCCTTAGGCTGGTGGGACAGGGGTGTTCATGTTATACTGATTAGATATAGTCTTTGTAAATATGAAATATTTTACCAGAAAAAGAAAAACAAGCCAATGGTCTCATCTCTTTCTGGAGTACTACTGTGTCTAAAACAATCCAGTTGCCAAGAAGATACTTGCCCAAATTCAGATATCAAGCAACTATCCCAGACTCCAATCCCCGAGAAAATGGCCTGGATCTAGAGAAAGCCAGACCAAGGAAGAATGATAAAAATATGGGAAAGGGGCATGCTCCCTGGCCTCCTTTGTTGCCACGCAGCCTGGAGGCCTGATGGTAAGAAGGCCTTCCACTCAGGGTGTCCCCAACTCTCAGCAATGCCTGCTCTGATGGTCCCTGAGAAGCCATTGAAGAAAATTCTTCCTGGCACAGTGGCTCACACCTGTCATCCCAGCACTTTGGGAGCCCAGGGCAGGTGGATCACCTGAGGTCAGGAGTTCAAGAACAGCCTGACCAACATGGCGAAAACCTGTCTCTACTAAAAATACAAAAATAGCCAGGTGTGATGGCACGCACCTGTAATCCTAGCTACTTGGGAGGCTGAGGCAGGAGAATCGCTTGAACCCGAGAGGTGGAGGTTGCAGTGAGCCGAGATCGCGATCACTGCACTTCACCCTGGGCCACAGACAGAGACTCCATCTCAAAAAAAAAAAAAAAAAAAAAGAAAGAAAATTCTAGGAAGGCGGGGCTAAGGAAGGATGTCGGGAACCAATTGCTCCCGCTAGCAGCTCAGAACTGCACGGCCCAGCAGCCACGCTCACTTGCAGCCTTCTCCTCCTCCTCAGTATGAAGAAAGACAGGAAGCTGCGGTCTGGCTGCCGCTGTATGCTGGGTCAGGGAGGAAGGGGACAGATGTGAGAACTATCTTAACCCATCCGGACTGGGAATCAAGACAAACAAAAATAGACAAATGACTGTAAATTGGCAGAAAGGGGGAAGTCAGGTAGCAACGCCGCTCACCCAGGACCCAGGAGGGATGCTCAGACCTCCCAAGGTTACTCAAAGGCATTCTCTGCACCTGCTGCCCACTTCCCTGAATGCCCTGCCCCCTTGTCCTCCATGGCCAACTCTAACTCGCCTTTCATTGGCTCAGACACCACCTCCTCCAGGAAGCCCTCTCTCACTTGCTGCCCCTACTTCCACCATCCCCGCTGTGGTGCCCCCCACGCCTCTCAGGGCCTCCTCATGTTGCTTCTGACCATGACCATGGCAGGGACAAACTCATGTCCTTCGTGCCTCTCTGCAGCCCTGCCCTTGGGCCTCCAACTCTGAACGGACCTGACCCCTCCCTTGTCCCCACTCCGGAGCCCCCCACCCAGCCCCTGCACGTGGGCACTTCTCATGAGGTCCCTGTGGGAAGGGCACTGGCACTGGAGGCAGAAAGGCCCGGGTACAAGCCCCACCCCACCCTTCCCCAGCTGCAGGGCAGGGAGGTGGCAGTGTAAACTCTCAGTGTTGTCATGCAGAACAGGATGATGAGATGGGCAGGGCCTGCTGTGGGGTGGCGCTCAGTGACTGCCAGGTACCCCTTGCTTCCCTTGCCTCAGGCTTTCCCCTGGTCAAGACCCGCTGGCTCTCTGCAAGGCCGGGCAAATGCAGACATGGCAAGGGGCCACCCTGGTGATAGTGACAATGGCTGCCAGTCACTATCACCAGGGTGGCCCCTTGCCATGGTGATAGTGACCCCTTCATCTACTTGAAGCTGGAGGTGTTCCACATGTGGGCACATTCTCTTATCAATCTTCTCAGCAACCCTATGAGACCCTGTCACCTCATTTCACAGATCAGGCACCTGAGGCTCAGCTAGGTCAGCCACGGGGCCAGGAGCACACAGCAGTGAGCGTGGGAGCAGAGGTGCACCTGGGAAGGTCCGACGCCAAAGCCCAGGCGCCAGCCACCCTGGGAGGAACTGCCACAGGAACCCCAGTGAAAGTTCAAAGGCACTACCTCCAGGTGCAGCCAGAGCCTTCCTAGGCTGGACTTCTGCCCTCATCCCCCAAACAGGCCCTGCCCACCCCGCCCTATCACCTCTGCTGCACGTGGTTCTAAAGTTTGCTTGGGGCTGGGGGTAGGGGGAGGCAGTGGCTCATGCCTGGAATTCCAACACTTTGGGAGGCTGAGGCGGACGGATCATGAGGTCAGGAGATTGAGACCATCCTGGCCAACATGGTGAAACCCCATCTCTACTAAAATACAAAAAAAAATTTAGCTGGGCATGGTGGTGTGCACCCGCCTGTAGTCCCAGCTACTCGGGAGGCTGAGGCAGGGGAATCTCTTGAACCCGGGAGGTGAAGGTTGCAGTGAGCTGAGATCGCGCCACTGCACTCCAGCCCAGCAACAGAGCGAGACTTCATCTGAAAATAAATACATAAATAAAGTTTGCTTGCTGGGTGACAAGACCTCCCATGCTGGAATCTCATAATTAGAAGGGACGTGAAGACCATCTGGCCAAACTCAATCAACCCTAACTCCCCTGGGCCCGATGAAAGTTCAAAGACACTTCCTCTCATTCATTCTTACAGGTCTGTGGGAACACCCACCCCAGTGGGGCCCCGGTGGTGTAGACGCCGGGGCGGACCCACGGCTTCCCTGTCTCCCTGCACCCAGGGCAGAGGCTTCTGCTGGGCCCTGAGTGCAGTGCCCAGGGAGGAGGCTTGGAGAGGTTGCAGGCAACACCCCGATGGGGCTCACAAACGCAGATGGCGCCCACAGGGCCAGGCTGGAAAAGCCACCTCCCCTCTGCCTTGAACAGGAAAGATGCCTTCCCAAGAGCCTCATCTTCTGAGGGCTCCTAAATCCCCTGGCCTCCAGGGGCCACGCAGGGCACACTTTTTCCCCAGCAGTCCAGGAGGGGTGTCTGCCACCCATCCCCCAGGGCAGGGCATTCATCCAGGAGGTGCTGGCCCACTAGCAGGTGGTGAGGCGGGGGCAACCCAGGCAGTGCAGGCCTTGACCACAGGTGCCTCCCTGACCCCCAGGCCCAGCTCAGGCCGGAGTGTCGCCTCAACTCTCCTGTCCCCTATCAGCCCTCTTCTCCCCCAAACCCAAAGCCAGCAGGTCCCAGGTGGAAGCAGGGCAGAGGCCAGGAGGCCAGCCACTGCCCAGCCCTGTCACTCCTCTCCCATCTGGCCATGGGCGGAGCCACCAACAGCCATCACTCAGGGGTGTGTGTGGAAGAGAGAGAGAGAGGAAGAGAGACAGAAAGAGAAGCAGAGGGAGACAGGAAGGAAGAAAGAGTTGGGGAGAGGGAGGGAGACAGAGAGAGGGAGGGAGACAGAGAGAGGGAGAGAGCACAGTCTGTGGCTCCATGGTGGGGGGTGCCGGGCAACGGTGGCCCTCCCGGACGTGGGTCACCTCTGATTCCCCACTCACCCTTGACCCACTGAGACGTCCTTTTCAAGCACCTGGAATCTTTCCAAGAGCTAAACACAAACATCTTCACGGCGCCACTAGGAAAAGGAAGGAGCCGCACCTCCTCCCCCATGCATCTGGGAACCCTTCCCCGGGTACAGGGAGGAGGCGGCAGGCCCCGGTGACATCAGTCTTAGATGAATTCCATCAAATCATGCGGAAAAGCCTGGTGGGGAGAGTCGGCTAAGGGCGGCTTTGTTTAAAAACAGCCTGACCAACATGGAGAAACCCCATCTCTACTGAAAATACAAAATCAGCTGGGCGTGGTGGTGCATGCCTATAATCCCAGCTACTCAGGAAGCTGAGGCAGGAGAATGGCTTGAACCCGGGAGGCGGAGGTTTCAGTGAGCCAAGATGGCACCACTGCACTCCAGCCTGGGCAACAAGAGTGAGACTCTGTCTCAAAAAAAAAACAAAAAACAGAGAGAGATCCAAGATGGCCGATTAACAACAGCTCAGGATTGTAGCTGCCAGTGAAAGTGCAGAGAGCGAGTGGACGCCTCACTTTCAGACGAATTTTTGTTGCCCACAGACTGGGAGATTCCCGGCGGAGGAGCCACACGGGTCACCAGGGCGACTTTTTTGGCCGGCATGGCTGTTTTGCCGTCGCCCCAGCACGGCGCTTCTCGGCACGGAGTATACAGGACGGGGTGCCCTTTGAGTCCGGCTCAGCTGGTCCCATCCCCACAAGGAGAACAGCAATTGGAAGCGCTGAGGACTGAGAGTTTCACAGTAAGCACAGCTGCGGGGAAGGGGCCTCCGCCAAAGGAAAACTAAGAAACAGAAAAAACTTCATCACCAGGAGGAGAGATCCAAAATGGCTGATTAACAACAGCCCAGGATTGTAGCTCCCAGTGAAAGCACAGAGAGCTAGTGGGCGCCGCAATTTCAGACGAATTTCTGTGGAACCCAAACTGGGAAATTCCCGGCGGAGGAGCCACACGGGTCGCCAGCGCGACTCTTTTGGCTGGCGCAGCTGCTTTGCCTGTGCCCCTGCTCGGTGCAGCGCTTCTCAGTGCGGAGTATACGCGACTGTGTGCCCCTTGAGTGGGGCTCAGCTGGTCCCATCCCCACAAGGAAAACAGCAATTGGAAGCGCTGAGGACTGAGAGTTTCACAGTAAGCACAGCTGAACCCGGGAAGGCCTAGCTCTGTGGGGAAAGGGCATCCGCCAAACGAAAACTAAGAAACAGAAAAAACTTCATCACCAAGAAGCAGGACATCTGCTCAGACCCAATC